>JAOEHY010019353.1:0-67998 GCA_025447955.1 Psilopsiagon aurifrons | reverse complement strand
GAGGGGGAAGGGTTTGAGGGGGTAGGGGAATTTGATATTATTTGCCTGTGGCCAAACAGGACTGTGGTAGTTTCTGCTAAGCGGTAATCAATAGCCAGGGCTTAGCCTGCTGCATATTCTGAGGTCCATTTCTTTGAGATGTAAAAATTAGTAGAGCCAGGTGTCTTTGAATGCAGATGGGATTGTGGCCACCCTTGGCTAAATGAATGCAAACCATTTGTAGCAGGGCTGAGCGAAAGCCACAGCAGGCTAGGAAGAATTAGCTATTATCCAGTATTATTTATTTATTTGTACATTCCCCTGAAAATCCAGGGGCAGGGTTTTCACAGGTGAGGAATTTGATTTTATGCACTGAGGTAAAAAGTTTAATTCACCTGCCTTGTTACCCCTGCAGTCACTATGACAAGTTTGGCTCCCTGTTGATGCTAAAGGAATTTGTGTGCTCCATGCCTTTCATAACAGTTACGCTGAGGGACTTAACATGAACTGGACTGAATGCTGCCCTGAGAAAACAGAAATACCCAAATTTGTATTATACCAGCCTCTGACATCTTAGATATTTTGGTGGATTATACACCCATAATTATCTTTACAGATAAATAAGACTAAAGAATTAGACTTGTCCCAAAGTGCTTATATGTCTTTTTCCGGTGTTTCAAAGAATCTGCAAAACGGCCTGGCTTAATACTACTGTACTGTCCTGTGCCCATGCTTTTTTGCAAGATTGTTTTTCCCCACCTATGTGGTCTTTTGATGGCTTGAGTGCAAGGCTGCTCAGCATCAAGCTTTGTTTTGTATTTTCAATCAATTATGAATAATTTGTTTGTTAACTCCTTGGTTGTTTCATATGTCTGATATCTGAGAAGCATCCAGTTTGTAAATTAGATAAGCAACAAAACTTTGCAGTGGGTTTGTGGAGGTCAAAGGGAGGGATCACAGTGAAGCTGGTATGATGAGAGTTCCATCAGCTGGGGCAAGACAAGTTCCAGCTGGAGACACAGTCAGTGAAGTTGATCACAGGGGGCAGAGGAGAGGCTTTTTTTTTTTTTTTAAAGCTGCTTCTGCTCTGATTCCTGCAATTGTCCTGAACTCTCTTTTTTCCCAAATCTGTTTTCTTTCGACCAGCCATGCTTTTGTTTTCTCTGTAAGTGCTGTGTGTTGAGCTTGGGTGACTGACCTCTGTAACCTGCAGCTTGTACTGCCAGAGTAATTGGAAATAATATGGAAGAAGATGCTATTCATCATAAAGCCATAAATATTTGGAAATTTGCTATTAGAATAGCATTGAGTCATTTCCTAATTGTAATAAATCCTGGCATATTCCTACTGTATCCATCAAACAAAATTTTTTCATTGTGGCACAAAATATGGACAGCTATTGGAGAAAAGATTGAAGGGCTTCAAAATGCCTGATATCAAAGGTTATTCCATACACTTCCCATTTTTATCATACTTTTAAAATGTTCTTTAGTTAACTCTGTGCTTTACTGGTGTCTCTGTTATGATTAGCCTCACACCTTCATCAGAGATTTTGAGAAGCAGCTGGAAGTAAAATCTTTCTGCAGTCAGACATAAACATATGCTATATGGTAAATGCGAATACTTTTAGCATTTAGTAAAGCTAAAAGGTACTCTGTAACTTTTGTAAAAGTTACTCTTTTTGGCATATATGAAGTTAAAAAAGCACTTCTCAAACAAGCACAGATGCCACAGTCCTGGTTCCAATTTACCTACTGGGTGATACTTGTTCCCTTCTCAAAAATATTAGATTCAGTACATTTGCAAAGCATAAGGGACAGAATGAGCCTTCCAGTGTGTTTATTGTCACTGCACCAGTACTGCCAGCTGTGCTCCCAAAATAGGATGTGTGTTATGGATGGTGACATAAGAGGCAAAGTACAGGATAGAAAGATACATTGGCTTTTTGAGTGTTTGTTCAGACACTTTGAACTGGCATCACAGAAAGAATAAATAGGGAGCTCTACACTGTCACTTTTATTGGTGTTGCTTTTCAGAACATACTTTAAAAGTACTACAAGGTGTTAGATGATAGTGAACCTGTGAACTCCCCACTGCCTCAGATGGAGCTGCTCTGACCTTCAAAACCTCAATGAAGGCAGTTGATTTATGGCAGTAAATTGCATGACCTCGTATCCTAATAGGATAACACTGCCCTTAAATCTGGTCTAGCCACTGAAGAGAGATCTGCATGGCTTTGAAAATATGTTCTACAGTGAGAATTTGTCTGCAGAATAACAGATTAGAGGGTAAGGAAGCAGTCTGCTCTTGTGAATAGACCATAAAGTGGCAGTGACACAACTCCTGGGTCCTGCACTGCTTCAGTTGCTGTCTCTTGACCTGACACTGGGTGTGGGGGATAATAGAGGCCTGTTCAACCTCAGGGTGCAAACCTGAACAAAAGCAATAGCAAAACAGCTGCTTCTAAGTAGAGGACTCCAGGGTGAGCGTTGGACTGATTTAGTATATTGCTGAGGGGCTCTTAACTCCAGCTGACTTCACAAGTCTTTGGTAGCTTGTGTAAATTCACAGATCATGGACAAATGCACTCTGCGCTCTGAGGAGGCTTTGTTTGAAGAGGGCTTCTTAACCTCAGCATCTTCGTCAGAGGCAGTGGAGAAAGGGGTCATTTCTAAGAGGCCACTTTAAATGGGTCCTTTCTGAAGGTTTCTTGTGGCAGTGTTGCACTGTAATGTGAGGCAGTGTGTTTATTTCCATGCTCTGCCAGGCCCTGATGCCGGTGCCACCTGTTTTCCTTCCCACTGCACAGCTGTGTCTTTGTGTACAATTTCTGAAGTGGCTTTTTATGACATCTGTGTTTTAGCTCCCTTGAGACCCATCACTTACAGTCATAGCTCACTGTGCACTCTCTCCCTCTGCAGAATCAGTCCTATAAATGTAACTTGCTTAAACTGCCACTCCCGGAAAGAACAGGAAAGATTCGTGAGCAAAAATTCATCTTGGTGGCACTGAAATACTCACTACCATGATCTCATCCAGGAGTAGAGTGTGAAGTTGTCTTTCAATTTACCACTGAGTCAAAATGACACAAAAAGTGTGAGCAGGACAGCCACAAAGCTTCTGCAAAGAACAGAGCTGTATTTGAGCATTTGTTCTGTTCCAGGACTTGAATTCCATGTGATAGTGGCACATGGGGGTAGCTCAGGGGAGGATTCCATGGGGGATGTGCGCTAGCCACCATTACAAAGGCCAGTACCTGCTAATGGAGACAACTTGTTCCCCATTATGAAGCCCTTTGCCCTAAGAAGCAGTAAGAGGATAGAGCTGCTTCTGTAGAAGTCACCCGTGTTCCCTCAAGATACACACACAAAAGCTGCTTAAAGCAGTATTTTGTGTTGATGTGTGTTTTCTAATGGTGCAAAAATACCCTAGACATCTGTCTAGTGCCACTGCCCTAGGCACTGCAGCACATACTGTGATGCCTGTACTAATCCTTCAGTGCAGGTTAAAATTGATGGGAGAGGACTCTGGTATCCTAGCTAATAATTACTGGAAAGTGTCGCTGCTGGAAGATGACTGGAATGTTTATTGAAGAAATGAAGTTTGCCAAAACTTGTGGGGTATGTTTGATTTTCAAAAGCAGAAGACAGAAATGTAATTATAACAACAAACACAAAGTAGCCATTGCAGGTATGAGGGCATTTTTTTTCCCCAGATTGTTTGAGAGGGCATAAGGAGCAGTGAGGAGGGAAAGGGAAACCTGACATGAAACCAGAGATGGATTCTGCAAGCAATGATGGCTGAATTTCACAATGAGCATGCTGGCCTTGAGATTTGAGAATTTCTGATGGCTGCCTTTAGGATAAGGTGGTGCCTAAAACCCCTCTCACTGCAACCCTGTCAGATATTCACTGAATTTAGTGAAGAAGGAATGCAACAACATTAAGGCTTGCATTTTAACTGCTAAAAGTTAATATTATTGCAGTGTAACATTTGGGCCATTGAGTCCCACGATGGGAACATCATTCCTCTTACAGTCATTACTCAAATATGTTTTGTTATCACATCTTTGAAGAACCAGTCTCACTGCTATCTAACCTGTTTCCTTATTATGTACAAGCTGAAAGTGTAAAATAAAACATATTTCTTGTCTAGTCAAAAGCAAAATGAGAGCAAATTCTAACAAAGAGCTGTAATAATCAACTGATTACTTAATTTGAAAATACTTAAAGATCACAGCCAGTTTGGGCAAACTGCTAATGCCTAATGAGTTTACAATAATGTTGTTGTTAAAACTCAAAAGATACAGCTATAGCTGATCACCTCTACAAGGCTGTTCTTCATCTCTTGACACAGTCTCTCAATTATACTTGGAAGCAGCATGAGTTTGTAAGGAGGGAGAGGGAAGTGTTTTCCCTGAGTGCAGTGCCCAGCAGCTCTACTGTACCCATTCTGGTAAGTGTGACTTGCTTTGATTGCGATGTACCAGCAGGGTTTTTAGCTAGTCAGATGATGGAAAATTAGAAATTGTAGGTTATGATTTCAGCTGACCCATTTTAGGGGCAGAGGTTTTCCTCAGGGCAGATGCTGTTAAACTCTAGAGAACAAAAAGTCTGTATGACTGTCATAAATCCTGAGTACAAGAACTTTGGAGAAGAATTCAGTTTTTCTGTTTCTGCATTTTATGAAGCTTGGCTTTCTACTAACTAGCCTCTGAAATATAGGTGGCATGGCAAATTCATGTATGTCTTCTGAAGTGTGTGAAGTGAAAAAAAATTACATTTTTATGAATGTGGCCTCAAATTTTGCTCAGCAAAACCCTGTTCCAAAGCACCTGGATATACTGGTGCAAGACCTGTGAAGTCATTGGACTGTACTGAATTGCAACCCAAGAACCTGTGTGAAATGGTAGCATTACTGGTGAATGGAAAGCAGTACTTTTCACAACTGCCTTACATTTTGCCTTAGACTGAAAGACTCAGTATAAAGATTGTGGGAGTAGGCGAACTTCCTCTGATTTAAACAGAACAATATAGTTTAGTAATCTGCCACAATGGGATTTTCTTATGAAGATAGAGCTTTACTGTAGAGCACTGTCATTCGTTTTTAAAATAAAAGTCTTATATTCAAATTTACAGTATGAAATCCACAGAAGCAATGTGAAGTGCAGTATATTCTATTCCCTGAAGCAATTTATAGAAGTAAAGTGAGCTTTTCTTTTAATAAGCAAAGGCATCCTTTCTCAAATGAAGAAATTGATTGCCTATGATTTTTCTTACTATCTCAATGAAGCAACATAGACCACACTGCTAGTTTGTCCTGGTACCTGCCTCCTACTAGCACAAGGAAGAATAGCTGTATAGTCTGGGCAGAGCTGAACAGTTATGAGAGTAACCTGAGACTTGAGTGACTCAGTTGACTTATTTTTTAATATAGACATTCTTTCTGATGTGACAATTTTCTTTGTCTCTGATGTGCTTCAGTTTTATGTTTGTAAAATGGAGTTGATATTTCTGTGCCTAGAGGAATGTTCCGAAATGAGTCAGTGTATTATACATCTGGGACAGTCTGAGCAACTATGTCTTCTGTGGAAGTCTGGTGAGAATGTAGATCAAATTCTGTTGCTTGTATTCTTCAGCCCCGGAATAAAGAAGTATCACCTTGTGCTGGTTTTTATCCATTTGTGTTCTCCTTCACCGAGATCTACTAGACTGATTTGTATATTTTCCTCTTGCACTTGAGATTTTGTTTTGGCAGGCATCTCTGTTCTGACAATTTCTTTCTGACATTTGGCCAAGAAAAGTATGACACAAATTAAAATTTATTTCCCTGCTTCAGCAAACCCTGGCCACAGATGAGCTCAAAAGGTGTTATCTTCCAACCTGCTAGAGCAGGGTTCATTTCTGTTCTTTCTCTGGTTAAATCAATATCACTCTGTGATGCAGCTGAGAATTTAGAGCCTCAGCAAACGCGGGAGTCATGTACATGAGCATCGGACTGATCTGAGAGTTTTACTTCTCCCTCAAGTGGGGACTGAGCGTGGCTGTATCATGGAACTTCTGGACCTGAATGAGCCAGTCTCCTTCTGTTAAGTGTATGAGCCAGTCTGGGCCAGTTTCACAGCACACAGCTACATCTTCTCTTCAAAACGTAGCATTTGGTCCTTACCCAAAGAAGCAGTGTGGGGTTGTTGGGTTTTGGTTTTTATTTTGGTTGGGGGTTTTTTTGTACTTCTAGTAGGATGAAGTCGTGTGTTCATCACCTTATTCCTTCCTTTTCTTCTTAACTTAATTTTTTCTCCCTTTTTAACTGAGGTCAAATGCATATGTGTAGGTGACACCAATCATTTCACACAGTTTGTCCCATTCCTCTGTTCTGGCTCAACCCTCTCGTGGTATTTTACTGTTTGGCCTGTGACAAATGGGGCCTGGAGTGAGATGGAAATGAACTCAAGAGTGAGTTTATGGGACTGTGGAGGACCATCTGTTAATGTAAATGTTTAAGGTAAAATCCATTAAGGCCTGTGTGCTGATGAGACATTTCATTTGCATCCTGCCTCTGGGATTATCTTTGGCTCACGCCTAAGGGCAGCAGAGTTCCAGGGCAGACAAGCGTGCTTTTTCTTTGTCTTTTTGCTAGTGCAGGTTTTATGTTATGGTTGAAATGCCAGACCCTGAGATGTCAAATATGCTGCTTGGATTCAAAATGTGGGTTTGGTTTTAAAAATTATCAAGGACTCTGCTTCCCCCAAAGAACTCATAGATTCTGTTACACCTTTTTTATTTATAGAAAATGAGAATTTAAGTATCGTTATTTTTAGAAGCAGGAGAAACTTCTCCATTCTTTACTATTCAGAATTCAAATGCAAGAGAGAGAGTGAGCAAGAAAGAGCAGTTTGTAAGGAGAGAGTGCAATGTGTTGATAGGACTCATCTCTTTCTTTATGCATGGCCCTCCTCTTGAAATCAATGGCATCAACAGGGAAAGCCAAGCTAGAATTTTCTAAGCTGTTCTGATATTCTGATGAGTAGTTTAGGAGAAGACAGTTTAAAAAGGTCTGAAGCTGTGTCACTGCTTGCCCATCAAGGGATAGTCCACAACTTTAATCCTGTCAGTCTCCATTTAAGTCTGTAAAGAAATTTTAGGTATTTCTGAACCTTAAGGGGCACATAAGTCTATAGTGTTATAAGGAATGTGGTTTAAAGTATGAGTTTTCTGCATTAGAAACTGGGAATACCTATCACTGGTGTTTTTATGTGCTTGACTCTAAGCTGCTTTTAAAAAAAAATATTGTTGGTATGGTTGGGAGTCATGTTCCATGGCATTTCTGTGTTGGCGTTTCTTTAGGAACATGAACTCTGAGAGCAGGGGGGACTTAGAATTGGTGTGTGGATCATTCATCTCAACTCTAGTGACTCTACTAATTTTGAATTGGTGGGGTAAAACACTTGCAAGGTCATAGTTAGTAATAAACATGAATCTCCAATCTAGAGCTGATACATGAATCTCCAATCTAGAGCTGATAAGTCTAGACTGTAACCAAAATCTTTCTTGTTATCACACAGAAGTTGTTTGTACAGTGTTGTGGTTTAACCCCAGCTGGCAACAAAGCGCCAGACAACTGCTCGCTTGCTTTCCTCCCTCCTCTCTGCCCCATGTGGTGGGGGCTAGAACTGGAAGACTGAAAGTGAGAAAACTTATGGGTAGAGATAAAGACAGCCTAATGGAGCAGAAAAGGAAGGAAATAATAAAAGGATTAGAATGCAAAAAAAAAGTGATACACCATGCATTTGCTCACCAGTCACTGACCAGTGCCGAGCCAGTTCCCAAGCAGCGGCCTTTTTCTCCTGCCGCTCTCCCCTCTCCCCTACTTTCCCCTTAGTTTGTATACTGAGCATGGCGTTATGTGGTATAGAATATCCCTTTGTCCAGTTTGTGTCAGCTGTGCTCCCTCCCAGCTTCTTGTGTCTCTACCAGGGCTAGAGAAACTGAAGTCCTTGACTTAGTATACGCACTGCTTAGTCACAACTACAAGCGTTGATGTGTTATCGACATTATTTTACTACTAAATTCAAGACAGCTTTATGCCCGCTACTAGGAAGAAAATTAACTCTACCCCACCTGAAACCAGTACATACAGTAAGAAATGTAGATGTTCTATATGGAGCCAAGACTATCCAGAGCAGCTTAAAGCCATTAAAGAGGTTGATGTTTAGCTCATCTAAACATAGCGAGGACTGGACCTTTCTCCATTTTTGGATTATCTTAGATATGAAACTCTGAATATGGCTAGATGGCTTGGAAGTGGCCAGCACAGATTTCAGTAGAGGGCAATTCTTGTCTGTCTCCCCTAATTCTTTTCCCTACCTTGGCTGTTTAAGTCTCTGAATAACAAGAATGACATTGGTGATGAAGGTTTATTAAGAACTTTGTGCTAAGGTCTTGTCAGCTTAGCATACTTATTCTCTACTAATTCCTTGTGTGGGCACCCTGCACTGAACATGCTTTTGTTGAGGGTTAGAACTGGATTAAGCTTAACTGCTGAAAATAAATTGAGGTATAGAATAAGGGAATTACGGACAGAATGCTGTTAAGTCACATTCTTATTTGTTCTGAAGTTAATTTCCCTATGTTGGCAAGCACTAAAGAAAAGCTTCTTGTCTTCTCATGGTAAAAGGGGAGAAAATCCAGTTTGGATTGAGCATGTCCTTCTTTTCCCCTTCTCCTTTAACTCCAGTTTGCCCTCTGTGCCAAGCTGGAGAATTGCACATTCACCTCTCATTCTCCAGCTGAAGAAGATTGATGTGCAATTAAGATCTCTAAGGAGATGTATTAAACCCTGCAAAGACTCCGAATTCAGCCATGAATCTTCTTGTTATTTTGTTTTTTACCCTCCTTTCTATCTTGTGTATTGCTATCTCCTCATCTTCAGAACCATTGTGACCCTGGCTTATGCTCCAGTGAAACGTGGGAGCTGTAAGTATTATGAAAAGTAGTCACTGAAATCTGCCTCCAGTCACAAAGCTCTTTGAAAGTGGCTTGGTGTCATGCCATTTTACCTCAGTCTTCCTCCTTTCTTGTGCTATGCTAGGTTAAGTTTTGATGAGTCATAGTTGCTGTGATGTGGCTGGATTAACATGCTACCATAAAACGTGAAGTTACTTTTTTTTAATGTGAAATGGATTTCTGAAGTTTTGGAAATCCTGTTCCATGGCAGCTTCTTCCAGAAAACTGCTAAGAAGGGTGGAGGTTCTTGTAGCTTTTGGCTGACAACAAAATGGAAGAATTGTTGGAAAATCTCGAGACAACTGTCATTGTGGGATATCCACATTTGTTTTCTCAATCCAGGTATTCAGTATGTGTGGATTCCAAGTTATCTCACTTATCACTGATCTGCTTTCCTAATACTGTAACAGAACTCCTCTCCTAAAATGAAGACATTTTTTTCTTCAATTGTATCTTATTTCTTCTGCTTTTATATATCTTCAAGTATTTCTTTTTGTTTTCTTTTTGCTGCTTCAATCATTCTTTCACTTAGGTTGATTGAAACCTCTTCCTGTGGCTTCTGGTACAGACAATACTGGGCACACCTATGTGCATTAGGATTTCAAACAGATTTTTTCACAGAAAATATTTCTTCACCTATATAGGAGTTACAACTAATCTGAAATGTTAAGCTCATTGCTCCATTTCTTGCTATGTGTGGGATGCTGTTCTTTTGATGGAAGAAGTTGTTTCTTGCTGTTGATGAGACTCACGATCTGTGCAGATGTGCTAACCTAGACAGTGAGTGATGTCCAATTCCTCATCATACACTTAGCTTTTGTGAATACATTTTTTTTCTCATTTGAGGAAATTGTTATACCTGAAAATGTACCATTTTCCGGAATTGTTATGCCTAAGCTGTTATGTAGCTGTCGAATCTCTGATACAATTATTTCATTTCTCTGTACATACCAAATTCTGAGACTTCTGCTTGTGTACTGGGTTTGCAGCCATTTTGCCCTTGTCTTGTGTTATGGATTTGATTCTGGTTTAGTTGAATGAAATGGAAATCTTTCTGCTCAAATCTGTGGATTTGGAAATCAGGCCTTATATGACAGCAGACTAACTGAAAAATAAAGCATATTTTTATGTTTTGTTCCCTATTTGTCCTCTGAGGTACAGAAATCCTCTACCATTTGCAGTTTTTCTGAGAATAGATCAGAACCAAAAATACCAGTAGGTTGCATGTCCTCTGTTTATATATAGCAAAGCTGTTGACTTTTACCTCTACTTTCATAAAAGTCTGTGAGAAAATTGCCTTAACAAAAGGCAGAAGCCAAGCCTTGATTACTTGCAGTCCACAAGAACTGTATAGTACATTTAACTAGGCCAGAGTATTAGTTTCCGTGTTCTGAACAAGTTATTAAGTTCTCCCTGCAATTTTAAACACATTGAATATTCTTCAGTTCCTTGCAAGAGCATTTGTAAGATACTGTGTTCTGTTAACTTTTAGGGCTGCTTTTTGTCTTGCTCGTTGGTAAATGGACCTGTGTCTGTGCAATTCCTACACTACTGTCTTCTACAGCAGGAGTCCCTATAGCTGTAAGATGTTGCTTTGTAGCTCATTCTCTCTGCTATTTTGTATGCAACCATTTTAAAAGCACAATGAAAGAAGGGATTAACCTGGCTGAGCAAGATGAAGTTTAAAGACCAGAAAAAGAAAGATAAACACTTTGGCTGTCTCCCATTCTCTAGTCTAAGAGTGGCCTCTATGATTAATTTAGCAGCCTGTGCTCCTTAAAGAAGGTGTTACTCAAGTAGGAATTTGGCTGCTCAGGCTAGAGGGAATGCAATGGGCTGGTGCATAGCAGTGGTAGCACAAGGTCGCAGAGGTGTTAAAATGCTAGTAAGCGCATGGATGTTAGTGCCTTCACTGAGCAACTGCAGTGAAGAGGAACAGAAGTTACGTACTGAATTGTGGCTTTATTAGTTCCTGAAGAAGCCGACCATCTAGATAAGTTTTCCTGGCAGCCCATTGATACTTCTGGTTATAAATGGTTATATTGCCAGTTTCTCCAATGCCAATACTATTTCTGAACCTACACTGTTTAGGAAGTTACTTTGCTCCTCTGACAGTGCTATTGCAATGTGTTTAGAAATTGCAAAGGCCTATATATCAGTGGGGATGTGAGGCTATGCAGCAGGTGTGAAAAATTCTCTTGTAGGCACATTTCTGCACATAATTGATTTTCTAAGTATCTCCTGAGGGAATGTGAAAGGTTGTGTATCCAAATATACTTGGAGGTTTTTTAAGTACTGTCACCTGAGCTCTTGAATGGACACAACAAATTCTAAAGAGCAGGCACTTAGTGGAAATATTTGAAACTGGATTGAGACTGCTGTGCAGTCATCCTGTTGCAGAGAGGCTAATGGACCTGGTTTATGCTTTTCACTAGTTCACACTTCTTTGGAAAGATGTGCTGGCATAAGCTATTGGAAATAAACTGAAATTGATAGAATTGTGCCAACACATGACATAAGTGAATTGAGCTCATAGGATAGCTAAGCATAAACCTGAAGACTGCAGAGTGCTGTCTCTGTCCTATAGAGCGCTGAGCAATTGCAAATTCTGTTAAATACAATGAAAGTCAGTATTTCCAGTCTAGTAAAAAATCATGAAAAACTTTAAAAGCAACTGTAGGTTTTTCTAGGTGTGGCTGGGGTAGAAATTAGATTTTTAATTAGATTTTTTTTTTTTATTTTATTTTTTTTTTTTTTAGTGCTGAAGTCCTAGCAGGGACAGATACTTGGTTTTCTTTTTTGTTTTCACCTAAGCAAGCTTTTTGAAGCCAGTAGCAAACAATGAAGAGTGTGTTGTAATGGTGAATGCGGCCTTTTTGCTATTTATGAGAGTAGAGCTGCTGCTGTTTTAAAGCCAACAAACTGGATGAGTCCAAGACAGGCAATAGAAGTTAACATGGTCATGGGCATTTGCATTCTCCTTTCCTGCATATTTTGCTGTTTCAGGAGGGAGGAATTTAGTATTGTGTTCTTTGGCATGCCTTTGTAAAGTAAGTAGTGATGTACTAAAGAACACATAGAGTCCTGACCGAGCAGTGTCACGAATGAGAGATTTAGGACTGCTCCTAGCAAATTACATGGTTCTTTGGTTTGCACAGGCTGTTCCTGGTGAGATTTTTCAACATGTTTTACTGTTAAAATTAAAGACAAAGTCCCTTTTGCCACCCAAAATATCTCTGTTCTGCCTGTTTAAATGCAATTGAACTGAATAATAAAGGTCTCTTTGGTCTGTCAGGGCTAGATTGGAATAGGTTGCACAAAGTACCATGCTCAGCAAAACCTCATTCAGCTGTTATAGGGCTGTGGGGGTGTTTGGTCCCCATAACTGATAATGCTTTTAATTCCTGTATTAGGGTTTTGACTGCCTCTTCATATTCCAAGTTGCATTTCCATGGTTTTCCCTTTTGTACAAGTGAGTACAGTGGGTGAGCAATGACAGAAAATCCAGGTACGTGTTTTCTCCAGTATTCTCAAGTTCTCATTAACTGTTGTCATTCTTTCTTAGATTGGGCACCTGCAGCTGTTTTGTGTTTTTGTTTTTTTTTTTTCTTAAGGTATCTGAAGGAATCACTGCAGTGCCTGGTATCTAAGTACCCAAAAACTTTACTTGTGTACTTGGTCCCTGACATTTCTCAGGTGGAATGTCAACTTCTGCTTTATGTACTGCTTGCCACACTGCTGTGACCACTTCCTCTACCCTTTCAGGGGACTCTCTTCTGGTTAGAATATCATCTATATATTGCTACAGTTTCACATTGTAAGGAAGTGAGACTGTAAAAGTTCAACATGTGTAGCATAAGAAATTGTGGGTAAGTTTATACTGCTGTGGAAGTCTGTTAAGGGTATATTGTATACAATACCAAGTAAGGGCAAATTTCTTCTTATCCTTCTTTTGTAAGGGGACAGTAAAGAGGGTACCTTTTACACCTAGTGCTGCTATCCATGGGTGTGTGGCTGTTTGTAGTGTGACTTTTAGGGTTGCAGTATTGGGTACTGCAGTTATTAGTGAGGTTGCGTTGCATTCAAGTGCTGCTAATCAGTTGTTAGTCGCCATCTGCCATCCAGTTCTTGGACAGATTGAGCTGGTGAATTGATATGGGGAGTGGGTTCTAGAGGTGCTTTGTCATGGCTTCAGATCAGCTATGACTTCAGAGATTCCCTTTTGTATTGCAGTAGAAATTGGGGACTGTGGTATGGTAGTTTCTTTGAACTGGGGAGTGCTGGTACTGTGCAGACTACATGCACTATAGCCCCCAATTTTTATTAGGATTAGGGTCGACATTTGAACCAAAAGGCCACAGACTGCTGTCTGGCAGCCACCATGTTCAGCCATTCAGAACATCAAAACCCAAAAGATTTTCATTGTGAGCTGAACTGCAAAATGAGTAGGCGACGTGCACTTCTAGCCTGGAAGCCACGAATTATTTTTTGCAGTTTGGCAAACAACACTTGCTCCTGCTGGTTGCACCAGTTTGCTGAGAATCCTGATTTAGGATCATGGTGACTACACCAATTTGTCTCAAATTAGTTCTTTAAGTTGCTTAAAGAATCACTATCAAAGGTATTGGTAAAAGTGGTTTTAATATGAATTTACAAATGTATAACTCAACAGTTAAGTTCAGTGGTGAGGTTCACTCTGTTATTTAATAAACAGTGAAACATACAAAAGGAAAATCAAGGTATAACCGACCTAAAATGATTTATACAGAAACTGAAGATGCAAAAGAAGAGACCCTCCTGTTGAGTCGTGAGGTTCTGAGTGGACCCCCTTGCTTTTTAAACTCCTGTTGGAGCTCAGATGAATCTAGGTTAAAGTTAGTCCTAGGCTTGTACAATGGTTTATTTCTAAAGGAATTAACTGTTCTAATTTCATTAGTATTAATTTAGCATGCTATCAGCAACCTACTGAGGATCTGTTGCAAATAAGGGGCCTCCCTGCCTTGGGTAAGGAAGGATCTCTCTGTCTCGGGTAAAGAATCTCAAACCTCGAGAGGTGCCCCCAGTTCAAGGGCAGAGTCACTGGCTTGCAGTCCAGCAGCATTTTAGAGAGAACTCGAACTAGACTTGTCTGAAGATCTTGTGTTAGTAAAAAGGTCACTGTCTCAAGGATCAACCTTGAGAGATGTCCCAGCTCAAGGGAGAATCACTCCCATGAGGTTTAGCAGGTAGACCTCAAAGAAAGGCTCACTTAGGCTACCACCTTTATGGGATAAAGTGGCTGGTTCATAGTTAAATTGTGTCCAATGGCAAAGGTATGCATGAGATTCCTTGTCTCCACAACTTTCTTTGTTCCTTGATAAATGAGTCTTGGAGAAACCACCAGTTCACATATTAATCACATGATCAGTGTTCCAAGGTCACTTGCATTGCTGCTCACTGGGTCACTCTGCCCCTTTGTGGGTTTTCTGGAGGAAAACATTTAACATTTATAATATATAAAAATACATTGAGAAAGCCATCATGCTTTTTTGTCTGGTATGTCTTTTGTAGGCTGGATATTTTATTTGGTACAATTTGTTTTGCTTCAGAAAAGTAGTATGAATTAAACTATAACTGCCCCAATGGAACAAAGTTAATAGCCATTTAAATTAAACTACAGCCTCCAGTGGATTACCACCTCACTCTCTTTGCTCTAAAATAGAGCCATTTTATCCCCTAGGTTACGTAGTCTTTCCTTGTCGGTCATGGGAATTTAAATGTGATGCATTATCCACAGGAGGGCTCCCTTATTGTTCCCTGAAGGTAACAGAAACATATTGGGAGTTTCAAGGGAAAATTTCAGTTTCAAAATGCAAATGAAAGCAGTAGAGAGTTCAAAGAAAATCTTTTTACTAGTTCGCACCAAGATCTGGCTTCATGAGAAGTTTTATGCAGATAAGCCTTAATGTACTTTTCTGTTTTGCCTCTAAAACTAAAATCAAGGTTGAGAATAGTGTTTCTGCAATATATTTGTACATTTGTAAGTAACTTCTAAACTGGTTTTGTTTTCTCTGAGATGCTAGTGTTAAATCTGTGGGGAGATACAAAAGAAGCTCACATCAGGGTGAATGAAAAGAAGATAAATACAAGCACCATGTTGCAAATGAGGTGTTTACGGAATAAGATGAATCTTCAGATGCTTCTCCAATTGTGTTATATTTATTTTATCTTTTTTAATGGGGGGTGTTGGGAAAGGAATTGGACTAAAGCACCTGGTAGCAATCATCCTATCTTAATCCCTGAAACAACTCCTTTGTGAACCAGTGATGACATCAGTTTTTCTCTTTTTCCTGCTTTGGCCTTGCACCCATAGAATGGATGAGAGGTAATTTCCTTCAGTCTTTACAGACCATGGACAATCTGCTAAAGTTCCTGTGATGGGGAGCTATTTATGTTGTATTTGGGGAGAGAGATGTGAAAATGTGTCCTATTAGAAGCTGCAGCTTGCTAGCTTGTTGTTGAGCAAAATTGTTTCTGGTGATGGAACAATATAAGAACATAAGTCAATGTCTCCTGAATCTTGTTTTCTTTTCCCATGTGTGAATTTTTTAGCTAAAGAATAGTATTGGTAATTTCTGCCCCTGATGATGTGCAGCTTGGGTTGATGTCCATCAGTTGTTCTTACAATGCTTCTATCTAGTTCCAGACAACCCACTCCAAGAAAATGTGCCCCTTTAAGGCTGATCTTCGCAGCATAAGCAGTTATTCTGCATAATGTCTCACTTTTTATGCATGAGAACATTGCATGGAGAAAATGTCAGGTGCCCTGGCGAACTCTGAGCTCATCTGATATCTTTTAGCTGGTTCCATTGGACAAGAAAATCTCAAAATTCTCAGAAGATAACTCAGAAAAGTGTTGCAAACTCAGAAGAGGATTAAATTCCAGCTGTTTGTTTGAGAAATAACTAGCTATTATCTGATAAAGTTAAATGACATTATGAAGACATGCCAAGCTATGTGAGAATAATTGGAAATTGCTAGTGGTTATCTCAAGCATGGAAGGTTTTGTTATATTTCTCTCAGTATTAGATTGACTTTCCTTTTGCTGCTATATGGAGAAGAACTTGGGAGAATATTTCAAAGTGGAAACTACAAAGTTGGGTGTGTGGCTGCTATTATAAGGGCTGAGACATAGCATGAGATAGTAGTCAAAGTATGGGTGTTTAGTTGTCAGAATACCTGGGCTGAACTCTAAGTTCAGATCTCGTATTCCTGTAGGGAGGTGTCAAGGTTTAACCCCTGCTGGCAGACCTGCTTAATCACTGCCCTCAATGGGATGGGGAAGAGAATTGGAAGGGTAAAAGTAAGAAAACTTGCAGGTTGAGATCAAGACAGTTTAGTGGGTAAAGTAGAAGTCATGTGTGCAAGCAAAGCAAAACAAGGAATTCATTCTACCACTCACCAAGGGCAGGCCAGGTGTTCAGCCATCTCTAGGATAACATCAGTGTCACCCATCATGGTTATTTGGGCAGACAGAAAGCCATCACTCCAAACATCACCTGTTCCTTCTTCTCCCAGCTTTATAAGCTGAGCATGACGTTATATGGTGTGGAATATCCCTTTAGTGCATTGGGGTCAGCTGTCTGAGCTGTGTCTCCTCCCAACTCCATGTCCACTCCCAGCCTTCTTGCTGGTGGGGTGGAGCAAGAGTCAGAAAAGGCCTTGACTCTGTGTAAGCACTGCTCTGCAATAACTAAAATATTCCTGTGTTATCAACACAGTGTTCAGCACAAATCCAATTCATAGCCTCATACTAGCTACTATGAAGAAAACTAATTCTATCTCAGCCAAAACCAGCACAGGTCACCCTGTAGCAAGTGTGAAAGTAAAGGCTAATGCTTGTATACTTCATGGGTTTTTTACAGTGTTTATTTAGGATTGACAGAGTTTTTGAGATCTGTGAATTGGAAATGGTATGTGAACAGGTAGTATTAGGATTTAGCATCAAAGTCTGTGCTTTGGGATTGTGCTTTTCGTACATTGTAGATCTTATTTTATAATATTGCCTTCTGAAGAGCAATCTTCTATTTAATATTCATTTAATTCAAGGTTCTCAATTTAATTTAGGTTCTTAATTTAAGTGAAGTTCTCAAGGTTGTGTGTCTTTTCTCTCCATGGTGTAGAGATTTTATGGACATCTCAACAAGTTCTGATCGTATTTAACAAAATGACAACAGTCATAGACAGGAGGAGTATAAACTGTATTAGCTTCAAGCTAGATTTCAAGGTCTTAAAAACTAATATTGAAGCCTAAAGGTAGTCAGAATAAACAATACTTTGACTTATTTCCTCCTCTTTCTTGTCCTGCACAAATTGAGAATTTTTTGTCATACCATGCTTTTCAGGAACTTCTTTAGCCAATGTTTCTTAGCGAGTCTGTTCTCTTTTTCATTTTTTCTCCATTTCATTGATCCCATCCAAATTTGCATTATCTTTGCAATATGCCATTTCAAATGTGCATCTTTTCCACACGGAAAATATTCCTCTAATAATTACCATTTGCTAGAACATCTGCAAATGCAAAAAGGCTGCAAAAATAACCAAATCACATGGGATTCTTATGAAAGCTACAGGAATTGGATTATGCAGAGATAAAAAATTCTTATCTACAGCTCTTACTAGTACTGGTTTTGTGCAGCTATATCGATGATGCAGAGTGATGACCTTGAAATTTCTTTTCATCCCTTTGATAAAGAAGAGGTAAAGATGGGTTAAAATTTCTGTCTGTAGTATTATATTTTAATGTGAATTAAGCACCTTTTTTACGCTTATGTTGGATTTTCTGCTGGAATTTTTTTTATGCAAACAGCCATGTAGTTCATGCCAAAAGGTGTAGTAAGAGCTTGAACACAGGCTGAAGTATTATTTCTGCTTTCCAGAGATGTGCTCATACTCTATTGCCGTGAATATTTTTTTCTCTTATGGCAGTAGAAGTTGTTATATTAATTATATTAGTGATAGATTTCTACATGAAGTCTACCGTGTTGGTGGAATCCCAGCATATCCCATAGCCAGTTGCTTCTTTGGAGTGATGTGAATTTGAGAAAAGAAGGCACCACATCATGTTTGTCTGTATTTTTGTTTCTCTTCAGCCTTGGGCCTGTGCAAAACCCATTCTATTTTTCAAGTATTTATGTGCATCCACAAGCTGTGTTTCTTCATGAGTAAACACTGAGATCTCACAAGGTGACTTTAAGGGCAAAGTTTTGTCAGAGATATGGAATGAAGTGTCCACGCTGTGGCTGTGAAACTGGAAGGAACAGAAGTAAGATCCTGCTATTGAGGACCTGGTCTTTACAGATCTTTGTGGCAATGTTTTTAAGGTTATTTGCAGATGTGCACTGCAGTCCATGTTGAAGCAGAACACTCCACCCTTATCTCTCTGCTGCAGTTGCTCTAAGTGGAAAAAGATCTAGTTCCCATATTTTTTACCTGTGTCCATTTCACAGAATTTAAGAGGAATTAAGAAAAGTGCTTTCCTAGAGGCAGATCGTAATTTTTCATCTTACCATACCCCTGGAGACCCAGTTAAACTGTTCAGTGTGCCCAGTTGTCAATTACTTGTGTGTAGTGGCCTTTTGCAGATAGTGTGACACTTGCATTCAATTCGGACACTTTATTTGTCATGTTGCTGTTTGTCTTTGACTTCTGTGAATCTTTTTCTCTTCCCAGTTGCCCTCAGATGTGTTTGCTTCCATTATTTATTGCTTTACTTGTGCTGGTGAGTCTGCAGCTTGCTGATCCGCAGCTAACGTGGGCTTCTGCTTCAGTTGAAGGGTACTGGAGAGTGAAAGAGAGAGGCCACAGAAGGGCAATTTGGGCTTCCTGTGAGCCCTGTAGAGACTGACTGTCGGTGCTTCCCGAGGTCTTCTAAGAATATGTATGTATCAGCACAGCAGCCACCTACCCTCAACAGTGGGGTTCTGTGGAGGAGAGGCTGACCAATACCAAAGGGCACTTCCTGATCCTAGCATGACTACAACAGGGTAATGCCCAGCTGTGCTTTCTGCTTGTCTGAGAGGTTTGGAAGTGCTTATAAAACTGAATTTCTCTTTAGAGTCCAGTTTGATGTGATAGTGTTATGGTCATGTATCAGCTTAGTTCTTCAGGAGAACAAGCCTGATGTACTTTCAGCATATTGCAATAAGAATTGTCAAAGGTGACCAAATTGTCTTAAATGTAAGAGACTTGAGGGGATTAAATGACAAGTCCTTAGATTACTGAATTTCTCTTGATTTTCTTTATCAAGCTTGGATGCCTACTGCAGCTTATGGGATTTAGCTGTACTGTTTTATGCTGTGATCATCTTATGAATGACAGCAGATTCAGTAGAATCTCTTCTTGCCTGTAAACATAACTGAACACCTGGTGAATGAGATGATTGTACTGAGTGACTCTGAGTAGAAAGACTCTCTTTATGCAGCCTCTATCTCCAGTTACACATCCTGTACAGCTTGCATTGCTCCCCACACTTGGCTGTTCCCCACTGCTGTGGGTAAGTTTGTTTTTTCTGCACTACAGAGTTAGAGCAAAGTGTCTCTACTTTTTTGTTGTACAGACACCCACCTTTTTCTCTCTTCTCCTTATAGCTGGCTCTGCAGTTTTTCTCTCTCCTATGCATGCAGAGGGCTGTCAATCCCCAAAGAGGTGCATAGGGACTGGAGACAAGTGAAAAACCTTTTGTTGAAGAGCAAGAAGGAATTGGTGGAGCTCCAGAAATCCAGAGGTCTTCTCTGGGGTTCACTTTCTATGGTTGTCTGATAGGTACTTATAGGATGCGTATTTATACTGCTTGGATACTGAAACACCTTAGTTACTGTGATTTCCTGTAAGTTCTGTCCAATACGTAGTTCCTTAAGGCACTGAGGATTTTTTTTTAAGTCGTAAGTATAAATAAGCGTGAATAAACAGATACTTGAGTGATGCACAGCATTCATTCCAGCCGTAAAATTTGAGGCATGCCCCATAAACACAGGGATTGTCATTTTCTAGTGGTGCTTATAAAATCACGGCCTCAAGCTATGCAGCCAGGGATTTCATGCATTGAAACAGGCAAAAAGAAGTGATCAGGGCACAGTGTGAGGAATGGACAGGGGAAAATATGAAATTATTATGACATTTGGCAATATCTGATGGAAAACAATGTCTAGTTGTATTTGAGAAAGAGGAATTTCTTACTATTAACTGACAACATTGTCAGAAATCATACTGGTGTCATAGAAAATTCCACATTTCCCTAAGGATTTAGTCAGTTTATTGTAGAGAATTGATTACCAATCCCCAAGTAGGGATTTGGCTCCAGTAGGTTCAGGGGTGAGAATGTACTTGCATCTATAGGCAGCATGTATATACCAGAGCCTCAAAATTCATAAGCCAGTTGGGTTTCTGAGGCTTCTACCTCATGTCTACTATCTTATGGCTTCCTGGAATTGCTTTGTTAGGGGTGGTGAGCCATTTTATATATTAAGAGAAACACTTGAGGTGAAAATTTAATGTCTAAGTTTTGCCTGCTGATTGGAGTGTAGATAAGTGTATTTGCAATGTCTGTGAATGGAGGCTTTATTTTGACTTGCTAGAAAGACAGGCCAAGCTCCAGTGTGTGCGTAGAACTTCCAAACACTATAAAAATGTAGCTGTCCATGGAGATATGGATTGGGCCTGCTTCTGTGAGATGATTTGGATGCTGTATGTTGATGATACGATATACTTACCTCAGCTTGAGATGTAACTGTTATGCCTCAACAGGGTGGGGGTGTGACCCTCTCCCACACTTAGAGGATGACTCGTTGAGAAGCCTGTGGGTGGAATATGACTGTGAAGGGCAGTCTCCCAGGTTAGGCTTCCTTGCTATTGTACATGGTTTTGTTCCTTCCTTCTGAGGTAGTAAAGTCTGATAAGAGTCAAATGTTTGAAAGGAAGAAAGAATAAGTATGTAAGGAAGTTACTGGATAGTATACAGATATCCATCATCAGAAATCCAAATCCCATGGCTTTGTGTTACATATTGCAGGAGGAAGGATGTATTTATTTTTCTTCTTTGCTTTTTTTTCCCAGTGAGATAATTGTGCTTGATGATGAAGTTTGCTCACTCTGTATTTTGATCCTGTAGTGCAGCTGCTGCTCTATTTTCTACATGGCTGGGCTTTACTACAGACCTGTCGAGCCATAGCTCACTGATTTATTTTTTTTCTTAAGAAAAGAGAATGCCATAAGACAGCATTATGGCGATGCAGCCATGGGCAGGCCAGGCTGGCTGCATTTGGCATATCTGGATTGGCTTAGCTTTACTTCTTAAATGTTTCTCACAAGAGACCCAAGTGCTTCCCTTTTGTGATGAGTTTCTGTGATCTCTGTTGTTTGTTTACTTATTGGGGCTTTTGGCTTTTGTTTTTATTTTGCTGATTTTGTTCTGGGGTTTTCTTTAAGTGGGGGGAAATAAGCAAGCCAAAGAGCTCATTTAAAGAAAATTGTCTTGTTGACTTCGATGTATTTGTAACAAGGTGGGGACACTTCACCTCTGAGTTCAGAAAGTGTTACAGGTGAGTACTATCTAGGTTTATTTATGTTTGATGTATAAGTTTTATGAATCGTATTGTGATTTACAGCTCAGCCCTAAGATCTAATCTTGGGTGAAGCAGCACAAAACTCAACAGAAAACCTGTACCTCCATTCTCCTTACCTCTGTTTTTCTGGCAGGATACTCTGTCAGTGCACTGTACAGTGAACACAAGGGGTTGGGAGGAAGAATGGATTATAAGTGTGTGTTTGTTGAAATAGGGAACAGGTACTTGATTAGTGGTAATAAAATAGCAGTACTGGGATAACACCCTGAGTTGGATGTTCTTTTACTACATAGTGAGTGTGTTAACTTAAAGTTTAACTGGTAAAGGATTTGGATGCTGTATCACTCTGTATCATGTTAGCTGGCTTGTTTTAATTAACTGTTTCCACACTCTTCATTGCATAGGCAGGGTAACAACACTTAGCTTAAATCTCTTTTATGGTATCCTGTTCAATTGCAGTAATGTGATAGTACACCTAAGAATAGTCTGCTGCAACCGTGTCACATAGATCGTTGTTGTTGTATACTGTTGTCAAATAAAAACATAAAGCTGGAAAGGCTGAGAGCATTTATCGATTTCTCGGTTGAGGCATTAAAGAAGCAGACAACCTTTCTAAGCTCAGTGGCTTAGATCTGAAGAAGAAGAGGGAGGAAAAAAAGATAACTTTGACATAGATGACACAAGGGGCAGTGGTTTCTGACATAACCTAATGGGCCTAAATGTTGAAAATGCTGTGTCTGCTGGGATGAAAGAAGAGATGCAAATGTGGGTAAAACTGGATATTGCTCGAAATATTTTCTGGCATATTTTCATGGAGAGTGTCTCATAGATACGTATCCTTTTAAATGTTTCCCAAGCAGATGGATGAGGCTGCAGGCAACCTATAAGCAGTGCCTCTGAGAGATGCTAGAACTGTGTCTGTTTGTTTCAAGGGGATACAGCTCCTAACAATATTAACTTTAAATATAGGCATAATTCACTCTTTCACAGCTGATTATTTTGGTAGGAACATGTGATGAGTTTGAAATAGAAGTATGTGAGACTTTTACACTGATTTAGAGTTGAATGTCATCAATTTTCTTTGCAGATTTAATCCTCTGGTGTTGGTGGTGCTTTAAAAAGACCTTTTAGAGTAGATGCAAATTTTTCTCTGAAGCAAGCTTTTGGGGCTTCTCTTTGTCTCTGCAGATTAGGTTGTCTGAATCAAATGATCATTAACACTTACTACTTCTTGCTGTTGCGGCACTTGGCTGATGCTTTGTCCTAAATGAAATGTCCTAAGTTTGACTATTAATGAGAAATTAACTATTGCATTCCAGATATTTTATTTAGTATATTTGTAACAGCAGTGATCCTTAATATTAACATTCCTTCTGCATTTATTATAGCTGTTCATTCCTAAAGAGTGAAGGGTAATGAGGTGTCTTTAGGTAATATGATGGCATTGTGGAGGGTTCTGGTTGCTGTTGTCTAGGTTTTAGAGTTATTTGAGTTATTATTTGAATGTGTGGAAGAACATGTCTTACATACAGAGGTAGATGTGATTTAATCTGTCATCTTATGTATCACTACTCATCAGAGTAGTAACTGTCAGTCAGTCAACAGTGTTCTATTACTGCAGTAGTAGATGCTAGATTATTTATTGCTGCTACTTTCTTAGTAAAAATTGTGCTCCTTTTTACTATAGCAGCTAGCCTAAATTTTGGGGGAGAGCAGTTTATTCCAGTTATGTGGAAGAAATGAACTGGATGGAGACAGGTATCTGTAATGGATTTTTGTTATTTCAAAGGAATGTATAAAGCCTCCATTCCTCAAACAAAATAAGATGTGAGATGTAAAGGTCCTTCTCCATACTTACATCAGACAGAGTGTATTCTGTTCTTACGTGTCTTCTGAAGGAGCTGCCGAGCAATCATAGAATAGTGTGCTGTTATTTTTTTCTTCAATGTGAAGTACTCAAAACCTGAAACAACATTTTTTTTTCTATTAAACTTTTGTCTAAAGTGGAAACTTGTTTGCAACTGTCTAAGTACATTACCTGGGTAATTACCTGGGTGACAATTAAATCTACCAGCTCCAATGAGATTTAACCTCTGCTTATGATTATTTTAGGCAGATTTTGTCAGTGTTTTAAATACAAAACCTTGCTTTATTCTCCTCTGCCATAAGTTGTACCAACTTATGGCACTGTTTCCAACAAGCTTCATTAAACAAGTGTACTGGCTTTGGTTTAAACGAAGTTGTCATCAATTTATCTGAAAGCACATGAAAGCATTTTAAATACAAGCAAGAAGTCAGTTATTAAAAGAACCTTCAGTAAAAAAAAACTTTTACATATTAATTTTTCCTAGTTTGGTTTTAGACAGACTTTTTCATCAGCATTGCTGATGTTTTTAAGGAGATGTAAAGCTAAGATAGAGAATAAACAGGATAGAGGGGATGGGTCAGATGGAGGAATGGCACAAACTCAAAGGCAAGTTCAGCAGGTTGGGTTTTTCTGTGACTTTGTGTAAGTACATGTAGACATCTGTTCTTTACTTTCTTATTCAAGCTGTTAAATTTCATGCTATTTTAATTTTAGAAATATCAGGAAAAATGAAGTAATTGACTCTTCTGGGGTGGCAATAGCAAGATACTAATTGAAGCTTTGGGTTGTTCCTTGTTTCGTGATCTTCACCCGAAATAGAAGTCCTAGTGTCCTCAAAAAGCTAGGACTTGATGATTCTGTTAGAGACAAGGAAGGGGCATTTAAAGTATTGCTTTTTTTACTTCAGGAATCATAAATCTCTGGACTCCAAAAGGACAGGCTTGGTGTGCACGAGAGAGAGAGTGAGTGCAAACACTAATGCATCATGGAGGACAGGTCATTCCACTGAACGCAGTTTAGCTCCTGAGTGTTTGGAGATTAGAGGCAGCAATAATTTCTGTCTGCTGTACTTTATGTTAATGTGGCAGCCCATGGTTGTATATTTTGCTGAGATGGTCATTTCTATGAAGCTTAATTCTGACTGCAGTGGAAACCGCAAGGGTTTCAGGTACTGGTGTTTGCCTTCTGCTGATTTAGCCATGCAGTGAAACAAACAGTTTTGTTGCTATTATTGTTAGAATTTAGCATCTGTTTCTTATACCTGTGCAAACAGGAAGGAATCAGTTAAGTTCTGCCTCTCACCTTTGGGTAAATTAGCCCAACGTTAATAGAGAATCTGACACTCCTTTCAGTTCCAATGGATGGATAGAAACATTCTTTCAGGAGCTTGCCGATAATCCCTCAACCCTAAAGGTCTTGTGACACCATAGATTTTCCATTCCAGACTCCAGCTCTTCATCATCCTGTGTAGTGCCCATCAGCAGGGAGAAACAAAATACTGGTCAAGGTCAAACAGTGTTCTATGGGAAGGCTGAAATACGAGTATAACATTGGAAAAGTGGAGAAAGTTCAGGGGAACAAATGAAAAATGTTTTGGGGGTTTTACAAAATGTTTTAGAGGTAGAACTGAAAGATTTTTATATTGCTTGATTACATGACAGCTAGGAGAGAAAAGGGGAAATACAGCCCTGCTAGTGGTTGAGGACTGTGAATGCTATGAAAAGAGACAAGATATTTAGATAACTACAAGTAGAATAGAAAAAATTAAGGGTAAGTATCATGGAAAACTTCTGTCACAGAGATGTGTCCTTGCACTGTCAAGCCTTGGAATCATTTCCCAAGGGAATAGGAGAGAAACTCCACAGCTTGACAGGTTTTGAATTAGACTTGGAAAAATGTTGCTCCATGCAGCATGTAGAATTATCTTCCTCTGGCAGCAAGATAGCATATGAAAGGAGAAAATGATTTTGCAGAAGAAATTATGGTCTGGTGATTTATGTACAGAAGTGGGCATCAGGACATCTGATTCTTTTCTGTATTTTATCACTGATTTACTTTATAATACTGGGCAAGTCATTTAATCCTTCTGTGACTCTGGGTTCCCAGCTGTAAAAGGAATGTTTCATCTTCTCAAGGATTTACTCCCGGAACAATGTTTTCTAAACTAAATGGTACTCTGGAGTGTTGTGATTATTTTTAAAAATGTCCGTAGTCTGGAGGTAACTGGAAACTCCTTGTCCCATGTGAGTTACTGCTTTACCTTAAGACTCAAGCAGTTGGCTGAAGCATCCGGTCTTTCATCTCCTTTGCCCTAACAGATCAAAGTCTGTATGGCATAACTGAAGGAAACCTTTTAGTCTGCATGCAATTTGCTGCATTGCTTTTTTCTAACGTAGTTCCCACTGTAAATTAATACTAGCTTGGGAGACTAAAAAGAGAGGAAAAGTCATTAATCTATGTTAATTTACACTCAGGAAGGCCCAACGTTTGCAGTGTAGGCTTCAAAACCCAGAATGGAGCATGCCGTCGAGACACGGTTCTACTGCCTGCTTATTACAGCAGATTGGTGCTATTCCTGTTTTCCTCTAACAAGCTTGGTTTTCCATATTACTAGCTCAGTCTCCTACCAGAAACTACCAGCAATCATGCCAATTTCATCACTACTTTTCCCCTTGAGTATCTTCCCTCATCCCTTGGTACCACACTTGTGCAGCACTGTGCATCCAGACTTAGCTCTCAGCCATGGGAGGAGAGAGGGTGCTTCTCTCCACCTTGCTCCTAATCCACATTACAAATGAGATGTGATCTGTGCTGTTACAAGTCTGGCATTCCATGCCAGGCACAGTGAGTACATGCCTCAGTGAGGTCTCTGCAGCTTTTTTCGGCATGCTTGCTGACTAGCCTGTTACCAGATTTGAAACTCCCAGGAAGAGTTTCTCCAACAGGAAGCTATAGCAAAACTGTCATAGTTCAAAGTGGCCCCTGGGTGAGCAGTCAGCTAGCAAACCTTTAGGGAACTTGCTGAGCTTATTTGAGGACACCTCTGGCTACTTTTTGTTTGCATAAGTGATGCTCCAAACAGCAGCAAACCCAAAGATCTCATTATTCAAATTTGGGTTTACCGTTTCTTCTTCACATTATTTATTTCTTTTACATTATTTGCTGAGCCACCAAAGGAGCTACATTAGTGCAAGGGCTGGTCTCCTCACTGTGGACCTGATGTTTTCTTTCACACTGATGTGACTTCCCCTGAGATTAGTGGCATCATTGTTTATTCATGCTAGTTTAATTGAGAGGACAAACAAACAGACCTATGCTATCTATAATCCTGGAAATTGAATAGAGCTGATGATTAAATCCAGGGACTGACATCCCTTTTATAAAGCTTCCTGATGCATTTGGAGGAATTTAGGCCCTTGCAAAAACATTTGTCTAGAGTTTACATGTCAGTTTGCTAGTATTTGCCACAAGTCACTACTTTAACCTGGAATGTAATAGCAGAAGAGCCAGAATAAAGTCAGTAGTTAAGGACTAAGGAAGATAAGCTAATTTGAATAAACTAAGTCTGCTTTATTGAATACTCTCTCCACACTGCTGAGCTTTCTCTCTGCCCAGGGAGTAATGAAAGTATTTTGCATTTTGGTATATTTTCCATTTGCAAAGGATGTCACCTGCTCTCAGAAGTTGTTTCTCAACTGGCCTGTGAGATAAATCTGCAGGTTTTATCCCCATCTTGCAAAAGAAGGTACAGATAGAAAACATTAATTAATAGGTGCAGGAAAACAGCTCAGGAATCCCAGTGCTTTTGAAGTACAATTTTATCACAAAGTTATCCTTGCAAAAACAGTTTTGTAGCATTTGCTTCTCTAAGTCCTTCAGGGGAGAACGCACCTGCTGCATAGCCCAAGCTGTCTCCACAGCTCCACCTGCTCTACCACAGCCTGCTGGAGTGTGATCCTCCCACTCTGTATTATCTGACTCATGCCACAGAATGCTTTGTTTAAAAAAAAGAAACCCTCAACAACAAACACCCCCCAAAAACCCCAAACCCCCAACATACAGCAGGCTCTTTTCCTTTGATTTAAAAATTTCTTCTCCTTTTGCTTGCTAATCAGGCAATTCCCATGTAAATAATTCATCATAACAAGCGCACAAGATGACACATAGGTCCAAGTAGGAGGGAGCTAAATTTGAAACTTAAATGAGGACATTCTCTGTCCCTGTTTTAAGATGTAGGCTTGGGAATGGAGGATCTTGAGTGTTGGTCTGTCATTAGGGTTTGGGACTTCTTTGTCAAACATACTAAGCAAATAACTTCTAAAAGAGAGCAGTTTGCAACCCTGACTCATCAGTCATCTCTTTTCTTCCATAACTCCAGCCCACACTCTTCCTACAGGTGTTCAAGAGGGCTTCAGTGGACCTTGTTAGTGTTTGAATAATAGATGTCACACTGATGCCTGATATTTTCTAACATGTATAATACAGGTTTTCAGAAGTGCAAAACCAGCTTAAAGGTTTTGTGGGGAAATCTGTGTCAGAGCAGCTACAGTAGGGAATAGATCTCCCCATTCTGACCTAGTACAGCCTTTGGAGGAACAAGGTGAGAAGTAACTGTGGATAGGAGTGAGCTAGAGCATAAGGGGAGAAGCTCACTCTGGAGGGGCTGTGTACGTGTTCTTGCCCTGAGAGGCATTCTTGACAGCTGTGATGTAGGTTTTGTCCAAGGCAAAGCTCAATGAGCAGTTCAGGGATCCTCTGTCATAGTTATGGTCCTACAATGATGGTGTCTTTCTTCTCTTGCCAAGTCATCAGGGTGAAAGATTTGATGCTATCAATAAAAGTGGAGGGACCCCCTAAGCAAGAAAATCATAGAGAATTACTGAGACAGTCTTGATGTTTTACTTAAAACTCAGCTGGACAAAGGACAAGAGAATGATCTTTAGAAAATAATTCTTTCAAGCTGAAGGAGCCAGTGACTAGCTATTATGTGATGCTTTACCTAATTTCATCACTAAGTGCATAGGTCCTTACCTGCCTACTCATTACTCAAGTAGTAAAGGCTTTTACAGTGTGTAATTTGGAAATGTTGCAAGATAAGTAAGATATAGCAAAATACAGTTATCCCCATTAAGAGAATAGGATTTAACAGATTTTTAAGGATGTGTCATGTGCTTGAATTCCTTTAAAAAAGAAACCCCTTATTTTTAAAGATTTTGTATAACACAAATCTGTGTTGTAGTACTGAACCTTTACAATGCATGATTTGCTAAAGGGTTGAGGCCAAGACTTTAGCAAGATACAGATTGAGATGACATTTATGTAGGTAATTGCTATAACATTGAATAATCTTGTTAACAGGTAGAGCAAAATTGGAAAGGGTACTAAACCTCATGCTTTATACCAAACTTAGAGATTAGGATGTTACCTTTTTTGTTAGAATCTGATTGCCTCATTGCTGCCTACAATATATCTCTGCACACTCATCTCAAGGGTTGGGTCTTGAGAACTCTTGGTTCATAAGCCAAGCTGCTGTAGCACACAAGCCTCCATGTTTGCATCTCTCCTGAGGCCCAGCTTTAAGAGCATTACAAATTGCCTACACACTAGATTATCCTTTCCTCCTTCTCTTTTGCCTTCTGCAAATGTTGGTTGTAAATTTTCTTTCGCTGTTACTACAACGTTGTGCTATTCTCCTGCCTCAAAGTGGCTTCATTGGTTTGTGTAGCTAGTGGTATAAACAGAGGTGAAACAGCACAGGACAACCAGTATCTTAAAATTTTTATTTCCCTATTTTCCTTTCCCTTTACTTGACTTCCATTCCATATTGCATTTCTGCATTTTTGGTTTCAGTGAGCAATCCCTTTCTACACAAACCAAAACCTTATTAAAAATAACTACCCAGATGTTTGTATTTAATGTAAACAGAGATCAGTTGCTGTATTTTAAAGTTAGGTCACTGAGTAAGTAACCTGTAAATTCCTTTGCAATTTCGGTAATAAAAGCATTTATGAGGATATAGTCTATAATTTAGAAAGAATTAAGTTTAGAAGTAAAATCTGTGTGACTGAAGGAAACACCTTTGTTGTCTTTTAGAGAAAAATAAAAAGTGGTGCTAGTGGGAAAGAGATGTAACTATCATAAATTAAAAATCAAAGGACACATTTAAGACTGAAATTAAAATAGATCAGACCTAAAAGTGTTTCTACTTCCTGGACTGTATCTGTTCCACAGGTAACACGGGACATCATCTCTAGGGCTGTCAGTACAAGATGGTTTTGTGAGTAGCAGTCCCAGTAAAAAATAATTAAATTGACAAAAGCTACCAGGCTGGATTATATCAGTGTCTGGAAACCTCTCACAGCTGCAAAGCAAGGTCCGCTTAAGCCCTTGATGATAGGAGAAAGTTAATGTGTTGGTCTCTTTATATCTATTCCCTATTCTTGTGCTTACTAAACCCCCACTGATAGTCCAGCATTTATTTTTTCTTGAGAAAACAAACAATAAACCCCCAAAACTTTTCTGTAGTAGTACCAAATGCTACTGCTCTGTTGACTGGGCTGATCAAGTGAGATCCTGGATCTACATGGGTCCAAGGTACCAAAGATCAATATTAACAGAGTTTAAGACAGTTCACAACTGTGCTCATGGAACAGGTCCTATGTAAACTTTGGTGGTCTCAGCAGTACAAACATTTCTGTGTGACTCTTTAGCATAATAAACAGAGAAAGGCTATGTATCAGAGCCTGTGACTGAAGCCAAGAAAGATTATTTTTCAAACCTTCTGTATTTGCCACCAGTAATTTGCACTGTCTGTGTTTCCCAGTCAGTTGAATGGTGTAATAGTGCCCAGCCTCTTCAAGAGATTAGGAAGCGAATACATTTGTAGGCTGCTTTTTCAGGCATTGAAGGTAGTGCAGATGAGCAGAACAGGTGTAGCTGTAATGATTCTGTAGATGAGTAGTAAACTGGAAAGGACTGAGTTGAAATGCCTGGTTTTATAGTTTGCAGGTTGAAATGGAAAACTGAGTATTGGAAAGAGTCAAGTGCTTGTCTTTTTCTCTCCCCAGTGTAATTAAAATATGCTTTAATGTGTTTCTATATGGCATACAGCAAGCACTTAGTCGCTATTTTTACTGACCTTTTGAAATGTAGGCAAATTTGAAACTGAGGGTTTCACTTTTATATGAAAATGGAAAGGCTTTCTTTTGAAATACTGTAGCCTCTTTTAGATTGTGGTTGACATTGTTATTTTGGCTGGAGTAGTTTGAATATGTTTCTCATTTGGAGTAGTTTCAGTTAAATTGCATACATTTTTGAGGATGTGTGTGAATGGAATGTACAAGTAAATGCTGTATACTTGTATTAAGGATTATTATATCAATGGTCACTTTCTCTCTTTGTGGGAGAATGAAAAAAGCAGAGGTATCCAACCTATTTTCATTCTCCATGTGTTCAGAAAACTCTTGCTAAGATTGATGTGACCTCCTGTCAGCCTTCTGAGTCAAGGCATCTAATCAAGCTATTGCCTTTAGAATGGACACAAAACCAAGAAGAATTAAAAGCATTAGCAAAATGTTGGGTTCATTGTCAGGGAGAAGCTGTGACTGCTTTGTAAAGCGTGGAGCTTCTTTCTCAGTTAGGCATTAGTTTGACAGATGATGTAGGAAATGAAGATTTCCCTTGAACATCCCATATAAAAGTAATTAGAAAGAAAATATTTTCACCTGTCCTACCTCCTGGGGATTTGCCAGCGGACAAACCTTGCATGAGGGCATTTTCTTGGTACTCAATCCTAAAGCCAGATTATTTTGAAGGTACCCAAGAGAACTGAGGTTACTCAATTTGAATTCTACCAAAAATGTAGTCTAAAAGCAAGTAGCTTCTCAGGAAGTGAGACTAGGAGCCTTGTTATGAAATTGTCTTTCTGCATATCACTCTGACATCCATTGTGTGGAAAAAGTTCTAGCCAACTTCTGTGTGAATTTGTGGGTCTCAATCTAGTTGAAAAAAAGGCATGACTTTAATCGTGAAGAGTGCAATTGACACCCTTTTGGGAATCTTAGAAGCTGGAATAATTAAGCAGTGAGAAAAATTAAGCTGACTTGATGTGAATTAATCAGAGTAACGTCTAAGGTTTTAGTATACACCCCCATCATTACCAAAAAAGGCCCTGCCTACTGGCCACGGTGCTCATCTCCAACCTGCACACGTGCTGGGAGACACCAGAGATGATTACAATCTGTATGAATATTATTTATAATAGTCTATTTCTGAATAATCATTAAATACACCTTTTAATTTTTTTATTAGAAAAACAAACTTGAATATATGCAGATGACTAAAATATCAACAGCTCCTTTCTTCCTACGCAGAACTATTAAAGCGTCTGCAGCAGATCGCAAGCAGGATTTTAACTGTTTGGTTGCCTGATGTTCAGATTTCTCTGTTCATTGTTTAGCAACTTGGGAAACGGGTTGCCAAGGTAAAATTTTCACAAGCTCAGTAACTTGTCTTGAAATAATTCCTTCCTTTACAAGACTCCTTCTCTGCATGCACAATGATGTGTATGACACTGATCCAGTCTACCTTTAGAATTTTCTATCAGCCCATCACCTTCATATCTGATCACTGTTTGATTAATGAGTTGGCATTTTTCTCTGCCCTTCAGAGGTGTGGAAGCCAAGGAAATTAAAGGAGGTTGTTAAGAAGTTGAGTAATAAAAAATATATAAAATGTGCCCCATAATGGTGTCTGTGGAATGAGCTGGGAGAGAGGGGAAAGAGAAGGAGTGACTTGGTTGAAGATGGTATCAGGGCTTTGTGTTTCCTTTCTCATGTGTCATTTATTGACTCTAGTTGTTGGAGTGGTTTTATATCTAGAATTAGTTATCTTCCACACTTTAGAGACAATTAAAGGAGGTTTAAATTTGGCTCTAATGGTGAAAGTCTGTCCTTTTCACGCTCTTGGGCTTTAGCAGAAAGTACTATAATGTGTCGTTCGAAATCATTGCAGAGAGGGGTTAGAGAAGTTGAGGTGTTTCTATTCAATATCAAGTATGTTACTTTTGTGTGTTGTATAGTACACATTTTATTTGAATTGAATCTCTCTAAAAGCAAATAGGTTTATACGTTCCTGGAGAGGAGGCTCAAACTTTCAACCCAAATGCGCCACTGCAGCTATGCCAAAGGCTGATGCAAGCTGATTGGGATTAGCTACTCAGTGCCAGTACTTGGGCAGTCATGTCTTACAATTAGCTACAGTAAACAAGCCACAAGGGAGACACTATCTGTGAAATCCTGTGAATGAAATATCTCTGTAGGTCCGTAGTTCTCTGTTGCTGTTTTTATCTCCCTCTGTAGATGCTGTTTCAAACTGAGATGTCTCAAAAAATGACCATCCTCTTTTGTTCCAATAGACTGACCCCACATGCACGCTCATTAAGCCCCAGCTTACTTATTGTTTGAATTCACAAGGCTGATGTAAATCAAGGGAGAGATCAGGGCCTGGCTTTGGCTCAGAATGCAGAAAAAACAGACGACTGGTTTCTAACTAACTCATTTAAAAGAAAACAAACTCTGTTTTTAATGTTAGGCTGCTTTATTAGCAGTTTTTTCCAGGGCATTTGTCTCTGTTGAATGGGAATACGCAGCAAGGATGAGTGGTGTTAAGAGCTTTGGTGCCTGTTCTTTCAGGTCTTTGATAGAGATACTGGAGGGGAATAAGAATTCCTGACCTAATTAGCCCTGCAGAGAGAGAACCCCAGATTTCCTGTGACACAATGTGACTAGTGGAGGCCTGTATGTGGCAAACCCTTCAAAGCAAATATGGCAGGCAAGGACAAGTGAAGTACTGCTTTTCATAAGGGTAAGGAAAAAACCTTAAACCCCTAACATTTATTTGTCCATCTTCTTGCAGTTTCATCTTTGCTCTATTGTAAGTCTCCTTTGAAGGACAGACAGTTGAGTCACACTGAGGGTTATCAGTAACAGATTACAAAAAAGAATAGGGTGCTCAGTGTCCACCTTGAGTGGGGGTGTTAGCATGAGTTGTTTGTCTGCTGAGGAAGGATCAGTGGGAAAGGAGAATGGCTGTCAATGGTGAACACTGAAAAAGACCTCCTCTCCATGATGCAAATGGGTATCTGGCAGCAGACGGGTGGAATTGATTGTTGCAAATCCATAGCTGGATTATTAATACTAAATCTGGGAACTTGGGGTGACAGGCTGAGGGAGCATCTCACCTTTGGGTTGCTGAAGAGGGAGGAGATCAGATATGGAAAATGAGAGAATGAACAGAGGATCCCAGAGCAGCAGTTTCTTGAAGATTTAGTGATGCATTAGATAGTACATTCAGGTGGCTGTGAAAGAGAAACAAAAGATACGTATCTGAAAGCATGGCCTCTTCTCAGCAGTCACCTTGTCTCTGTGTTCAATGGCAGTGTTTCAATGTGCTTATAAGATTTGTCCTACCTTCCTGTGCATGTATTTTAGTACTGGAAGATCTTACCTCTATAAATGTGCCTTCTTTAAAGACACAAGAGCCTCTCATGCAGTACCCTTTTCCCATTGCTACAAACACATTGTTCAGAAATAGAAAATTTATTCTATGCTACTCATGATATCAGTGGAGCCCCTACAGGTTTGTTTTCAATTGCTTTTTCCATTCTTCTGTATTTTAAGTGTCCTCAGTGATAAGATTCTTATCCTCTGAGAAATGACGCTGTTACTTTGTATTTCTGGTTCTGTGGCAAACATTATAAAGAGCAGATAATAATTCCATCGCATCTTCTCACTTTCTAGATGTCAGTATTCTGCAGTCTTAATTTTTCTGGTTTTTAATTTGATTTTTCTGCATAGGTTGTGCCATCTTTCCTATGCATGTTGTGTTTGTAGATTTTTATTTCTCTTCTTAGTCAGCGTTTGTCCAGGCTTTTTATATTCAGACTTGAAGCTGTCTTCTAAATCAGCCTAAGACAATCACAGGTTGTCTTTGTGTCTATTCCTACTTCATATCACTGTGTGGAGCTTTGCAGTATTTCGTAGGTAGTCTGAGAAAAAACGAAGGAAATTTCAGAGCCAAACCCACTAGCTAAGGGAAGATGAATAATCAGCCTTTTAGATACTTTCCCAAGCTTTTGTGTGTGGCTAAACTAAGCGAATCAGGTTAAAATTCTATGGGAAAATCAGGCTTTTGTGCAAGATTAAAAAAATTTACTCCTTTCTGAATTCTTCCTACATGAATTTTCTTTCAGTACATTTTCTCTGTGCAAAATATAACTATATTCATAATGCGTACTATATTTTAGATGGTATTTTTTGTGCTATTCTTGTGTTTTGATCGTAAGTTGCTGTTCATCTGCAATCTGAGTCAATCTGTCAAAAGCATGGGAAAATTTTTAATGATACCTATATTGTAAATTTCTTTCAGTGTAGAATAATCTACTAATGTCAGTAGAATTCTAAATTAAATGTATATGAACCATGCAGTGGTTCTTAAAATCTGAAATAACACTTTTCTGCAACGCTATTTCTGGATGTGTGGTTTTTTTTGGTTGTGGAAGCCCCTTGCAAAGCTTTATGAAAAGTATTTTCTTTGTCATTATTGCTCAAAATATTATGACTGGATAGTAGAATATATGGCAAAAGAAATAATATTGTGTGTAGAGGAATTTTATGTAGCCAAGAATATATTTACTTAAAGATGACTTTAGTCAGATCACTGAAATTCTTGCATTATGCTTATGCCAGATCACATATATTAGACTCAATGTTTTGCGGTGTTTGTGTGCTGCATTCAGGACTGCTCTATCCATCTCTGATTTTTTTTCCTCAAGAAGTTCTCTGCTGGTAGGAGGGTGCGCACAGGCCTCTCCAAATCCCATTTAGTTCAACTTCTGTTTTCAAGCCCCTATGTTCAGTGGTCATGAACGTAAGGAGGCTTGGTTTCCACTTGCATTGTGATGGTTCTGCCCATTCTTGTCTCCCATCCTTTTCTCCTTCTCTTTGTCTCCTGGTCTAAGCCTTCCCATTTCCCTCTCAGTGCTTATTTCCTCATAAACCCACAGTGGGATGCAGAATGTAACCCCCTGGGGTTTTAAATCTCAAGCCAGGTCTAAGAGAAAAAAGGCAACTATTGCTCCCACAGCCTCACTGCATCCACTGCTTTGTTTTGTAGATGGAAACTTTTCTTTGTCTGTAAAGTTGTACTGCCTTTGATTTCTTTGCAAACCCCAGCATCTTTGTCTTTGCTGATCGTAGAGGCATATATAGTTCTGTGGATCTGAAGTGTCAAACTGTTCAGTTTCTGGTGCTCTCTAACAAGATGTATGATAAGTACTCAAGAGACTCTTGACTTTAAGTGTCTGTATTGAATCTAATAAAAAAAAAAAAAGAAAAAAAAGGCGTAAGAATACAGGTTATTTTGGGAATAAAAATATTACTTTATTTTTTTTATTTCTCTCCTTCAGTGAGCTTTGTAGTTGGACACATGGTTACTAAGAGAGTCTGGCTTTACAGCTGGAGTAACATAAAAATAGATTCAATTAAAAAGATGTGAAAAAAATCTAAAAGTATCACAAACATTCTGTTTTTTAATAAAAGTGTGAAATTTACAGAGACCAAGATGGTGAAGTTGGGTATAGATTTTTCTGCTAGTCAGTTGATATGACCATTACTGAGTCTGGGTTTTTCTATTCATGAATGCCACCTTTATCCAACTTGTACCAATAAAACCTATATACTATACACCACAATATTTAGTTGCCTTTCCATAATTGTGTTAGAAACTTCACCCAAAATATTCTGCAAATTTCTCCATCTGGACCCTGTTACCAGAGTAGCTGGAAGTGATTCATTATCTACACGGGTGTTTCATAACAGAAGTAAGGAAATGCAGTACACCCATATTTTACAGGTTGAGTGGAGCGATAGTGACTTTCCCAATGTCAGTACTAAGTCAGAGACAGATCTCCTACGTGCTGGGCAGTCAGCCTAATGACTGAAACATCCCCTCAACCCAGTGGAGTTTGTGACCTAGATGAACATGTTTGGTGCATCTGGCAACACTTCCACCCTGTGTCTGCTGGGTACATCTGTAATGTTTGGCTGTTTTGCAGGTGTTTTGCCACTGTGTACATCTGGGAAGCCAGCAGGAATGCAGTGGTGGCCATCGTGACTTTCTGGAACAGGTATCAACCAACAATGAGGGTTTCAGTGAATTGTGCATTGTAATATCCTTGAAGAGCTGAGCTGGGTTACCAGTAGTGGCTGCATCAAATTTGCAGAGAGCCTTGGATAATGAAAATCTGCCATAAGCTGTGCTGTCAGTAGGTAGAAAAGGTCAGCTCTGTATTCTGTTGGAGAAAGAAAATTGTGGTAAAGGTCAGAAGGATTAAGACATTTTCACTCTGCCTCAATCTGCCAGTTCTTCTGGCTCTTTACTGCAGTGCGTGCTTTCTGGAGTGTAGTATATAATTAGAAAGCTGCAAAACCCAACAATGAAATCCCATCTCCAATTTTATCTGTAGCCTTTCAAGCTGGGATTAAGTTAAGGAGGGAAAGATGGGTTTTAATACTACCCTGTCTCCTCCCTCAAAAAAAAAAAAGTAAGCTATGGAGCACAATGTGCTTTCAATAACCTAAGTGATGTTAATCTGAAGTGAAACACACTTTGTTATTCAACACAACTTTATCTAATTGAATACTGGAATCACGGTGCTGGCTTTATTCTACAGTGTGTGCTCTAGGCTTCTCTTGAGAGCCAGTGGATTTATTCTCATTTTCTTGTAAGTAACGTCCTTAAGTTGTGCTGGTTTTCATTAATTACATAACTAATAAATACAAGGACACAGTATGTTGCCAGGGCAAGGTTATATTGCAACAAATCAGTGCACATTCGCAGGAGATTCCAAAAAATGCTGCATATTTGAAATCTAAGGAAATCTGTGTTTTTCTCTACATAGAAGCCTCTGGAGCTCACTGCTGTGAAATGTTGCAGAATCTTAAGTGTGTTAGAAATGTTACGTAGAATGCTATAAGTAATGAACAATTTCTCACTGATAAAAGTTGGTTAAAAAACATTCTAAGAAATAAACAATGCAATATAAACAGTGCATTAAGTAAGAAGGAAATATATATTTAGGCCAAATATTCAGTAACTACCTGCAAAAAGTTTTCTTGTACTGAAGCATCCATTACCAATAACTTCAAAGCACATTCTTGGTAATACTGCTAACAGTTAAGCATCCATTTCTCTCTTTTCCTTTTCATTCCTCAGGAATTGCATATTGACAGTAGAGAGTCCATGAGGCAGAATTGAACACTGGATATTAGCAAGATGTACTCCTTGCAAAATGTAACCAAAATTTCAAATCACTTGTTTTCAATATTCACTAATTTTGATCTGCTAACAGTTGCTTGTGCATTTCCTGGCACAATATGAGCCAAAGGATCCTCTCCCCTCTCCCTCGTTCCCTCCCCTTTCTCCCCTTTATTATATAATTGCTAAATAATGGAGCATATGATATGTATTTTTCTTACTGTAGCTCCCTGCCTCTGTGAAGAGAGAGTTAGGGCTTTTAGGATGCAATAGGAAAAGAAGAGTTTTTATCAGGATAACAGGGTTGTGATGAAGAGCACAACTCCATGATGACCGAGAAGGCTGCAAGCTGCTGTCTCTTAACAACAGCAGAGATACCTGCAGAAGCTCAGAGGAAATAATAAGAGCTAATGAAAGGAGAAAATTAGCTTCATGAGCAAAAGGTTTAAAGTTAATGGCATAGTCCTTGGGGACCAGCAGATACATTGCTAGCAAGAAAAATCTTTGTTAAAATAGAAAGATGGAAATTTATACAGCAGAAGAATCTGAGCCTTTGTCCCTAATGTTTTTCTGGGGTCCTGTTACACCTACTGCTTTTGCCATTGAGTCTTCCAGGAACGTTCCTATGCAACTTTCACTAGCATTCTCCCAAGTGGAAGTCTACAAAATTGAGCCTGGGGTTTTGAATACAAATACTTGCTGTGAAGTACATGGAGCTGGCATTTCTGTGTGAATGATAGCATCCTGGGAATTTGTGCCATGCAGAGCTCCCACGTTTCAGAGGCAGTGTTTTTCTCGTACATCAGAAGCTAGAGAGCAACTCTTCTGTCAGTGGTAGATGGAGCCATACAGTAGAATCTGTAGCTATGCATGCTTTCCTTCCTTTGGCCCACTACTAGGTCTGACCTCCAGCTCAGAGCAAGGAGAAGTTGACTGAGCATCTGGCACTCATCCAGTTCTTTGTCTGGCACAGCCAACAACAGATCTAGCTTTCCTGACTAAACCAAATCTTCCAGCTAGAAGCTTTGTTCAGACTTCTGTTAATCTCTTGCACTGACTGTTGTGACTTTCTTGCTTTGGATTTGAGTGCAGTTCATTCAAGTAGCTGCTAAAGTAGCAACATTTCTGTACTTTGTGCCAATCTTGCTTTCATCACGTTTCTTTCTAAACTGACAGTTGTTTTAGATTTTATGCTCAAATCATATCACTTGTCATCCAAGGTACCACAAAATTCTTTTCTTCATTCCATTCTACCTATGTGCTTCCCATGATTCCTGCCCAGCTCTTATTGGACTCCAATATCATCACATCTTTTTTTACTTTTCTGTTGTTACCTCTTTAGCAGTCCTTTGGCATGGGTGCCATACCTTGCCCTGTCTTTTTTGTGTCTAAATCACCACTTTCAGTTAATTTATATACTTTCTGGCAGGGTCCTTCCATGTGGTCTTTTTCCCTGAGTAAATCATGGGGAAAAGAGAACTGTAGCAACATGTGTGAAAGGCGAAGTTTCTGGACAAAAAGTAGTTTAGTACCCACTTATCTTCTCACTTATTTTACCTTGGGAATTTATTTCTAGTTCATGCATCATTGGTCTGCGTAGCAGGCGAAAAAGAATTTTTGCTATAAGAAGCTCAGTGATGCCACCTTTGCACTAGAGCATTTTTGGCTCACATGGGTGAAGTCTTAAGTTTGCATGGTCTTTTGCTGACAAACATGTATTTGGGATTGCCTTTTATTTGGCCAAGTTGATGCGTAAATAGGGTGGTCTAGAAGCCATCTACCTGGTCCTGCTCTTGAACAACTCAGTGTTTCAGCAGCGTTTCAGTTTCTGGAAAGAAGTTGGAGCAACGACTAAGCAAGTTCCTCTGTGATCAGGGTTCAAGAAGCATATGAATGTTTGCTACAGCAGAGATAGCCCTATTAGAATATAAGGGGGCTTGTGTGGGTGGCTCAGAGGAATGTGGACTCAGCAGATGGTTTTGGTAGGGCAGAGGGAGTGATTACAGCTCCCTGATAAGACTCATGCCTGGATGCTCTGTAGGGGGTTAAGCTAAACTGTGTTGCTGGTTGTGGGTGGTCTAGTAGGTGTATTGTTCTCTGGGAGATAATGTCGAAATGATGTATTTAAAAGTCTTGTCCAGTTTGGATTAGTTTCCTGTGTTAATTTTCCATTGCTCTGTCTTTGGAAAGAAGTGGTCTACTTTATTTTCAGCTATAAACTTCACTGAATGTGGTTGTACCCGTCATGGAAGTTGTCACAGTTTATTGTTAAGTGAAGGAATTTTTGATCAGATTCTCACTAGTTCAAGATAATGACAGCTTTCTCGTTAATGGAATACTGCCATTTTAGGATATCTGAGAATCTGACCTTTTGTAAGCATGCAGACAGTGTACATTAAAAGGTAAACATGATAGACATATGGGGAACCATTTGGACAAAAGAAGCTCTGGAAGTGTGGTTGCTTTCATTGCAGTTTTAATAGGATGCTGTGGCATATGATGAATGACCTCACATTCAAGATAATTTTCTGTGATTCTAGTGTGCTCATTCATCAGAGAGTGCTTTTCAGCAGCGTAGAACAGTATAGTTATATACAGGTGCAGTAAGTGTGTAGAGTATGTTGCTCTGTGGTGTTAAGTGCTGCAGCTACAGAATGAAGTAATTATTTAAAAATGCTGCTGAAAAATTGAGAAGGGAAGTACCTTGAAGCCTTGACTCATACTGAGACTTTTGTTACAGAGTACTTCATGTCGATATTGTCATGATTTTGGATTCAGAAGAAGCAGAGAAGTGGTATCAGTGCATTAAAACAAAATATCCTGTATGTTTGGTATTTAATTGATGAACCTTTTCTCTGTGTGATATTCTTTTAAAATATTTTCTATCCTTTTATTTTGCTTCTACCCCATCTAGCACAGGGGGAAGCCATTTCCCTACTGGGCACTAGCATACCAAGCAGTTGTGTATATGTGCTTCCTCTTAATTTTCCTAAGCTGAAGAAATTGACATCACTTTCAAAAGATGTTACTGGAGTTGGCTTGATAACATTTAAGTAAAAAGATATACCCTATTCACATGTTTAATAAATGCCATTGGCATTCATAAAGTATAGGACCTATTTCCTTCGCATTTCATAGACTTAAATACAGAAATAGGTGGCCATAGGAGGATTAATCTGATGCAGAGGCAACTGAGCCTCGCACAGCCACTTGCTCACTGCCCCTGAAGTGATGGAGGAGAGAATCAGGAGGTAAAAACCCCTGATGTGATGAAGGAGAGAATTAGAAGGTAAAAAGTGAGAAAACTCATAGGTTGAGATCAAGACAGTTTAGTAAGTAAAGCAAAAGCTGCGTGTGCATGCAAAGCACAAGAATGAATTCATTCACCACTCGCCATCAGCAGGCAAGTGTTCCGCTATCTCCAGGACAGTAGTAACTTGGAAAGACAAAAAGCCATCCCCCTTCCTCCTCCTTCCCCCAACTTTATGTGCTGAGCATGTATTATACATGTATTGTACCTTAGTTACTCGACTGTTTTTATCTCAACCCAGGGGATTTCTCCTCCCCATACCTCCAAGAGTGGGAGCGAGCAGCTGCGTGATTATGAGTTACCGGCTGGGCTTAAACCATGACAATGCCATACAGTATGGAATATCCCTTTGGTCAGTTGGGGTCATCTGTCCCAGCTGTGTCCCCTCCCAACTCCTTGTGCACCCCCAGACTGCTCACTGGTGGGGTGGGATAAGCAGAAGAAAAGGCCTTGACTCTGTGTAAGCGCTGCTCAGCAATAACTAAAATATTCTGTGTTATCAACACAGTGTTCAGCACAAACCCAAAACATAGCCTTGTATTATGAGCTCTTTTCAGTTTGTCTAGTGGAAACTTACATTGATTCCATCCTTTCTTCTGCTGGAGAGTAAGGGTAGGTAAAGGAAGTATGAGCTGCCACTGTTGTTTACTGGGTGCTTTTGGCCGTCACTGTTATTTGCTGCCACAAATACCACCAGGAAGTTGGCGAAGAAGGGAAGTGGCTACATTTGTGATCCTGCTGTGGCGCTGGGTAGTGCATTTTTTAGCTGTGCAACTGAAAATGTGGGTCGATTAGTACAGTACATTTTTGATAATGTCATGTTTGTGATGGATTATAGCAGGTCTTGCATGGGGAATAATATTTTACAGTCAAGAATATAGATGCCTAAACTTAGGCTCTTGATTCTGTTTTCAAGCACCTGAAGATGTGGCCTGATTTTCAAGTTTTGAGCATTTTACAGCTCTTGGCAATTTCGGCACTTCTGAGAATGAGGCCACTTCAGTAGATGCTTAAATATGGGGTTTGGAATGCCTAACTTTGGACATCTATTTTTGAAAATCTTGGCCTATATCTGGCCTAAGAGAGACAATCTTAATCATGAAAAGATTCCTGTAAGACTTTCCTTGTGCAGGTATATGTGCAGATACTCATGTGCATGGAAAAGTACACATGGGAAAGTTGGCACCGCAAACAAGTTTTTGTTGCTAGTCCTAGCTGCCCTGGATGTTAACTCAGTCCTCCTCAGACCCCCCCCCCCCCGGCCTTAATCAGCAGCTGTGATTCTGGGTGTGGCATCAGTGGGTGTGGCATCCTTTTGCTTCTGGCTTTTGTTGTTCCTAATACTAATGCTATTGCACCATGTTATGCCTGTGGTTAAATAATGAGAGAATTAGGGCCAGGGAATGAGAATGTCATTGTAGTAAGTGCTCATTAGCTTTTGCTTAACTAACACTTTTAACAGTGTTGTTGTGAATCTTGCTTGTAATGTCTGTGGAACACCCAGATCTTCTGCTAGCTCTTTACTTACTATACTGCCATGAGGAAATCGTACTCAAACATGCGAAGTCTGCTCTTGAGACAGCAACAGTCCAGATGAAATCTGTCAGGAAAAAAATGAGATGGCATAGTGTTGTTTAAATCTACATCCCCTCCCTCAGACATTACAGTAAGAATCCCATGACTTCTGAAGAGCTGATTTATTTAACTGGGAGCCAACTCCTGTGAGTAACTTTATGAGAGAAAAAATAAGGTTTCCTCTGTGTTTCAGATCTGCATCTGTTAAAACCTTAATTGATATTTTGTGGCTATGTGTTTTGGTTCAGATACTATTGGAACTGTTCTGAGTGTTTGTGCTGTATGTGGGTCAAATTGTCAAAACCTTTCCAAGATTTAAAAATCCTAAGTATTGTCTTTTTAAATTTGTGTCCTCCTGAAAGCAGTCTTTCTGCAATTTGTATCGAAAAGAAATAGATGGCAAAGCTTCTGCAACATAAATTTCATTCCAAAATAGAAACTACTGTGATTTTTCCAACTCAAGGTGCTGTATGTAATCCCAGAAAATATACACAATTTTTAACTAGGCAAAAGTATTTTTGCATCTAAGGTGTTCCCTGATGGCTTAGCTCTGCAAGTATCTAAGTGCCTGGAGTGCCATGGGAGCAGCCTCATGCTTTCTTCTCTCTCCATATAGCTTAGAAGCCAGGGGTTTTACCAAATGTAACCTTTCTTCCTTTTTATTTGCATATTAATAATAAGGTAATAGTATCTACAAAGGCCTCACAAAAAAAATATAAATATAACATATAAAGCATATGAGTGTGTATGTGGCAAAATTACCTGTAACAAGATTCTGTAGTACTTTGTACTTCTATCCTTAACTAATGCAAAGTGTACTCCAATGTGTACCCATTGCTATATTCTCTGTGCTCTGAACTCTTTCCTCCTCATTCTCACTAGCCCTTGGTTGCATTATTGCTGCAAAGATTTTATTTGGAGAGGACTGCAAGATTGTGTCCAGCACTCGTATTTAGATAGAAGTCTGTAATTTTGCCTGCATCATCATTTTCACCTTTCATGGGGGAGTGTCTTAGGTTTCTTCATTTGCCTGAGGTTCTGACATAGCCTCCTCTTAAATCAACCTTGAAGGGAAATTGATTGAAAAGAAAACACCATTATGGAAAAACAATTTATTCCCTTCCCCTTGACAGAAGGCAGAGTTTTGTCTATACTGTGGAATAAATATTAGTTGGCTGTTAGCTTTAAGATGTGGAAGCTACTCATTCCCCTCTGATGGCTTTAATCATTATTTGAAATAGGATTTTAATTCTACTCTATATAGTCATTTTGTGTCAAGACCTCATAGTAAGCATCATATACCCAGTGCCCTGCTGAACCTTTTCTGTGACCACAAATCCCTTTTCTCTTGCGTGTATGCACACATCTGCATGTATGTACATACCTACATAGAGGAAACCATTTTACAGACAGTTTCTTTGCTGCATGATTCCTTTTTATTTGCCCTTAAGTGATCCAGAAATCTCAAAGCAGTATGGTGTCTGAGGAAATGTGGATTTGCCTCATCGTTATCCTACAGTGCCCACTCCTTCATTTGGCTCCTGGAGTGGTCCTTTTTCGGGTAGACAGGGTACTGTTACTGTTCCTTAGACATGATTGCTGATTGCATAAGTCTCTGGGATATATATTTATTTATTTAAAGTTTTACAAGACTAAGACTTGTGCTGAGACTGGGGATTGCTGTAGAAAATTTGCACTGTTGAGGGGCAGCTGTGGAAAAATTCTGCCATTGAAGAAAATTACCTTGTTCTCAGTAGTGCTCCTAGTTGAAGTTAGCAGCCATAACAAATTTCTGTTTTATCAGTGATTGGCAGAGCGCTCATACAGGACTTCTGAGGCTGGATCCTACCACAACTAATGCTTGACAAAAGAATTCAGTACAGATTGCACAGCTCTACAATTCTGCCAATAAAAGTCTATTGTGATGGGATTGAGAACCCTAGAAAAGAGGTCACAAAATGAAAAAATGGCATTTTCAAGCAAATCTGGCACATACTTTGCCTGTTGTACAATAGGTAGGTGACCAAGTGGGTCGCATCTTCAGAGGCTGAGTAAAGGGAAGGGGCTCTGGGAAGACTGAAGGTAGATGGAGGGCCTGAGGAGTGTGACTAGGAGAGAGCTCTCTCCTCAAGGAGGAGCTTGGAGCATGGAAGCAAGGCTTCCCTGTCAGGGACAGGGCAATAAAGTTCAGAGTGCGAGGCTGAAAAGCCAGGTATCCTTTATCAGGATGGGGTAGCAATTTGCCCTCTCTTCTGCATGTTTCACATAAAGATGCAGCTGCATGGGACAGATATACAAAGGGAACTTGGAAATATTTGACAGGTAGGAAATGCTAGCAACATCTTTTTCCTGGAATGGGAAAGTACTGAAGGGACTGGTATACTCAGAGCCTCATACAGAGCTTGTAGTGCTCACACACATTCCGCAAGTCCGGTGCATTTTGCCCATTATATTTTTTTCTCCCTCTTTTTGTCTGAGCGGTAACTCTGTTTGTAGGCTCTGTATCCTGGAGTAATTCTGCTGGGTTGCTCTGCTGTAATTCTCCTAACTGTTTGCAGAGTATCATTGGTAATTTGTATGTAAATTTGCCCAGGGAAGCAATTGAGCAACTTTGTACTGACAAACGGAGGAACATCTTAATAGTAGAGAGGCTGCTTGAGTCTCTTTGGAGGCAGCTGAAGTGGCATCCTGAATGTCACAGGAAAATCCCATCACCATATGGGGCTAAGGGGAGTCTCTGGACTGTCCTACTTGACTTGGTATTCCTGTGTATCAATGAGGTTTCCACATTGTTAGCTTTGCAAGATGGTCACTTAGGGTGAAACTTTCAGCCTGCTGTGATGCTGTAAAATAATGATGAGCTTCAGCTGAAAGGAAAAAGAGTAATAGAAAGAAACTGGTGGAGTTTGGAGTTTTTTTCTTTGTGAAATTAATTCAGGGAGAAATGCTGGGAGGACTCATTGTAAACAGAAGTTTCGGTGGAAGGAGAGCAGTTTCACCCATGACCTTGAGCCCTAAATCACTTTGGAGCATAGTGACTGACTTGCTTCAAGTGTGAAATTGCACTAGGAAAGCAATATGTATGTATGTATGTTCTCTTCTGCATAATCTCTGTAGATTTTGCACATCACTAACAGTAGCATGCATATCCTTGTCTCATTTTATTTCTGGGAGAAAATTTGAGGTTTGTGGTTTTGGTTTTTTTTTTTTTTTGTTGGGATTTTTTCTTTTTATATATTTGCTTCTTGTGAATTTGGTTGTGTTTTACCTTCTTGACTTTTGGATGTACCTCATTGAGGTCTGTACAGTAGACTGAAGGTTGAGTAAACTAGAGGTCAAGTAAAGAAATAGAAATTTATTTCAAATGTAATGGAAGATGGAAATGTAAGTTGGATCTTTTTTTTTTTTTCTCCTTTGTCCGAGTGTGGATGACTTTCTTGCATTTGTGCATTCCTGGAAAAGAACTAATAGGTATTCAGGAATTATCGCAGATGATAGAATCATAGAATGGCTTGGGTTGAAAGGGACCTTAAAGATTATCTTATTCAAACACCCTTGCCATTTGCACGGACACCTTCCTCTAGATGAGATTGTTCAAAGCCCCATCCAACTTGGCCGTGAAAGCTTACGGGGATGAGGCTTCTCTGGGCAATCTGTTCCAGTGCCTTACCACACTCACAATGAAGAATTTCTTCATAGTGTCCAATTTAAATCTCTCCTCTTTCAGTTTAAAGCCATTCCCTCTTGCCCCTACATGTTCTTGTGGTAAAACTGCTGCCTTTGTAGCCAAAAGGAGATGCCATGCACAACCTGAACTGCAGGTCTCTACCATCAAATGTTTTCTGGCAGCCAAGCAGTCTGTCTTTGGCTGCAGTTCTGAAGCTGGAGGATCTCTTGTGAGGGCTGGTTGCCCTTTCCATAGGCACCTTCCTATGATCAGCAGATCACTGCTGCTATTGTCACTCCAGTGCCAAAGGTGATATGCTCAAGCTTTTTGTGCTGACTCAGCATTCCTGGTATGCTTTATTTTGACTTTCAAATTTCAGTTTTGGCAGTTCTTTTGGGAATTCATGAGCTAGTTTTAGAAAGGGAAGGAAAGGATTGTAAGTAAATTTTACTCCAGCCATATTGCACAGAAATTTGCTTTTGGAGAAAAAAACCCACATGTAATTCATTTCTCAACATTTTAAAACTTCTTTTGAGGCTGCTTTTTTTTCCACTCCTTCATTCCCATTCTAATTTATTCTTACTGTTCCTTCTCATCTCCTTTTTCTGCTTCTGTATTTCTCCATTTTTTTTACCTTCCTTTTTTTTCCTCTTCAATATATTGCTCTTTTCTTCTCCCACTTCCTTACCTCAGTTCCCTTCCTCCTCCACTATATGCATAAGTTATATTTTTAACATTTCTCAGCACTGACTGCTGGACTGTGAAGATTGAGATTTGCTGGCAATACGTAATCATGTGCTAAATTGCAAGTCAGCCTGCAGGTAGCTATTGTGTTAATGAAACTTGGGTCTTGCATAGGTTGATTAGTAAGAAACAGTCCTTTAAGAGACAAAAGACGTTTACTCTAACAGTACCTCCCTCAAACAGCATCAGTCAAAAGTGTGAAACTGACTGTTCAGCATTATCAACCAGGATCCTCACTTTCCTTAGCTGTGCATGGGGGTCTCTGTCTTCATAAGGACTTACCTAGCTGTTTATTGAAACATTGTGGTAGAAAAGAAGGCTTTAACTACACTTTAGGTAGCAAAGGGACCTGGAAACAGGTGAAAATACAGCAAATATATCAGGGAATCAACGAAAGGTTATGGCTTATTTTTCCAAGTTCTTTTCCCAGCTCTGCTGTGCCATGCCCTCCTATGAGATTTCTGGTTTTGTGTTGTAAAGGTTTTTTGTTTGTTTGGGCTTATTTTTGCCCTTTTTTTTTTTCTTTTCTTTTTTTCTTGTAAGGCTTTTTCAAGCATTTATGGGGTTCTTGAGTAAAATGCTGAAATGTGAGTTTTTGTTATCTTCCCCAAGTTGCTGAGCAGATGGCCTCCACTTCTTTCCACTTACTTCCCAGTGAGGTAAAGCAAAGTGTGTCCCTGAGGTTTGGGAGCATCTTTCTTTGGAGTTTGATTTCTTCCAAAGCACACGCTGGGGGTGGACTCTTCCACAAAAAACACAGCTACTGTTTGTTCCAGGTTAGTCTCATCTGGATGTTTTCCGCTCAGGTATTGCTCTGCTGATCAGTAGACAGACCTACTGTATCTGCTAAAGTTGAAACTTTAGAAATTTTAAAAGAGATGTCACAAGTTCTTAAACCGTTAGGTTTACCTTTGCTGCCTCATGGATCACTAAATGCAGACTGAACAGCAAGAACCTTCTACATATGCTAGTCTGACACTTAAAATATAGTTTTAATCTCATCTCAACCCATTGACCTGTAGTAGCAAGATTGTCCTTTAAACTTGCAAGAATTATCTCCCTGCAGGCCTATTTTCAATGAACAGCTCTATATCACAGTGAGCCTATCTATTTATTTATTTATTATCCATTATCCTAAACAAAGACTTCTGTTCCCATCAAGCCTTGTTTGGTTTTATTCTGTTTGAGGCTCTATATATATTAGGTTGCACAGAGCCATGGGAGATGGAAGTGATGTAGGAGAGCATGCATGTTGTATGGAAGTTCTGTAGGAGAGGATCATCTTGACTGTGGTGCTACAATGAGTGTCATTAACTGCATGTGGCACCAGACATTCTAGAAGGGGAGGATTAATGCTGGCAGTCACAGTGCCCTCTCTGACACTTAGCTAAGCCACTCAAAGCTCCCCCTATGGGGCCTTGGTCCTGGTTATGCTTCGTCTGTGGCAGCAGATCACATAGAATCATAGAATGGTTGGGGTTGGAAGGAACCTTAAAAGATCATCTTGTTCCAACCCCCCTGCCATGAGTAGGGATGCCACACACTAGACTACGTCACCAAAAGCTCTCTCCGATCTGGCTTTGAACACTGCCAGGGATGGAGCATTTATGACTTTTCTGGGCAATCTGTTCCTCTGCCTCACCACCTTCACAGTAAAGAGCTTCTTCCTTATATCTAACCTAAACTTCCCCTGTTTAAGTTTAAACCCATTACCCCTTGTCCTATTGCTACAGTCCCCGATGAAGAGTCCCTCTCTGGCACCCCTGTAGGCCCCCTTCAGATACTGGAAGGCTGCTATGAGGTCTCCACGCAGCCTTCTCTTCTCCAGGCTGAACAGCCCCAATATACTCAGCATGCTTCTGGCAGTCCTGGCAGTCTCCAGGGGGGGTGGAACTAAATGATCTCAAGGTCCTTTCCAACCCTAGGTATTCTATGATTCTATGACTTCCCTGTCAACTTGCTGCTTAGCACTCACCATTGCCTTCCTTAGAACCAAATCCATCAGTCAGAAAATATCTTAGTTTATAAAAGATGATCTCCATAAAGTCATGGAAAGGCATGAAAATATAAGTTTGCTTTTGTTTTGCTTCTGCAAGAAGCCTGTCCATGTTGTATAATCCTTTTAAAGATCATCAGAGCTATTCAGATTGGTTTAGATGCTTCAGAAAAATATGTTTCTTTAGTAATTTTAAGCAAAGAAAAGAAAGAAAATCAGTCTCACCATTCAGTATGGCTTTTCTTTTGATAGTAGTTTGTTCTTCACTTTAGTATCAGGTTATGACATTTATATTCAAACCAGCTGGAGTACTTACAAAGAACAGTCTAACTGGTATGGACTGGAAGCTGACCACTTTTTGGGAACATGAGAGTCATCTTCCACCAGTCTGGCTTCTTACCCATATAAGTAGGAAACTGAGGACAGAATATGGCATGATTTGTGAGTCCAGCAATAACTAATGCTTCTTTGCTGTAGTCACTGTGAAATATCACATTACATTGCACTAAAATAAGTGACCACTTCATTACTAGATTTGGAAACTGAGATTCTCATGGGCATTCTTCCATCAGACTTTTGTGTTGTTTTGAGCTGGGTATTTGGGTATTTGGCAAAACCATGAATTAACAAAAGGGAAAGTTGCTGTGCTCTCATGTGGATTTGTAATATGTGCGGATGCTGCAGGTCACATCCTAAGTGCAGTGGAAGGTGAAGGGCAGCATCACAAGGATAACAGAGCTTTGCAAGTACAGTAGCCGAGTTGTTATGAGGGAAGCTTGTTCTTCATTCTCATTGTTTGTCTCCAATGGAAGTACTAGGTTACTTCTACTGGATATTGGAATGAATCCTAACCTATAGAAAAATCTGAGTCCCCCACATCCCTTCAGTCAGCAACATTGCAAGTTCTTCAGGTCCCTCCCATAGTCCCATCACACGTACAGATATCCATACTAAAGGCTGTAATTTTTTTTTTGTATTTTCTTTAAGCTGCCTCAAGACTTACTAATTTCTCAGAGTAGGAATATGTACCCCTTATTAGCATCCTGGGTTGTAAAGACGAACTTCTCCATAAGATAAACTAAATGAGATCTGAAGGTGTTGGCACACAGCCTCATCTCTTGCTCTCTGTCTGTGTCTTCCACCCTCATTTGCTTTATATATAAAATAAAAATGTCAACTGACTCAGAGACAAATTGTGATCGGCATTTCTTGCATCTCTATAAAAGCTGCCTTGATTATTCATCAGGGCACACTGAGTACAGGGAAAGAAATGATGACATGTCACTTGTGTGTAAGCACCTAGCACGTTCCCTTTGAAGTTAGCATTGAATCCAAGTCTCCATCAGCCCTGGAGCTTACAGTCATCCCTTAACTATAAAAAATATTTTTTAGAAGTAGCATATATTGATGACAAGAAGAAAGGGTGAGCACTGTATTGACAAATGAGAGGGAGAATTCGAAGAGCAAGTGGGGGGGTAGGGTAGCTAGGCTCATAGGGATGTAGTGAGTTTGTTGCCTTTCATCGTCTTGATTTTTGGCTGATTTCTTCTGACATTAGTTACAGCACTGGGTTTTTCATACTTATTACTGCCAGCTCAAAATAAAAATGAAGAGAGAACTCGGAAGGAACAGATTTTGTTACTATAGATGGCTAGAGTGGTACTTATTATATCTATCTCATTTCTGACTTCTGTTAGCTCAAACGGCTTCTTGTCTACTCCTTGCCTTAAAGAATTAAGTCTCCTACGGTAAAGTCATGGCACAACCACACCCTATCAAACTCAATGTTGCAAAAGCTCTCCCAGCAGTCAGACACCCAAATGTCACTGTGCAAGCATCGTGACAGTACAACTTGCTCATAGCAGCAGAATGCTGTTATCGACTCACTAAATTATATAGTATAGCATCTCTCCTTCTTCTGGCACAGAAATTGCCTAACCAGCATTTAGCTATTAAGGTCGATACCAACACATTTTTGTCCATCTCCCCTCATGGTTATCATTATGCTTCACACTGTAATCAAAGAGAACTGTGTCATGATTAGTTATGAGGTAGTGGAAAAATGTGGGTGGATTTTTAGCATCACAGCTTTGGGAGGAAGATGAAATTACTCATGTAGGTATACAGCATGCGGAACAGGAAAGGAAGTGGTGGTGATCGCCAGTAGTGAAGGTGCTAAACCTGCTTAAAAATTACGGTGCTTTCTTGGATTTGGCTTTTCTTTCCATTTGGAAAACAAGGAATTCTTCAGGATGCTATCTCTGTATGAGAGTTTAAAAATCTCACTCTCAGATATTAAATTTGCTGCTTAATATAAAAAGCCATTTGTAAATACTTGCTAAATTAAAGCATGGAGTGTGACTACAGCTATATGTGGGGTCAGATTACTCCTTTCTTGTAGGTATTTGTAAAAACATGTCTCTATTTTGTAGGTTTCATAGAATTTAATGTGAGCGTGTAATCATGCAGTCATCTGTCTTAGCTATTTATGAACAGTGATTTAACATTTGCTACTTATCACTCCTCCATTTAAAAAGTTTTATTCCGCTAGTCAGGAACTGGAAACAATACCGTGCTACCATTCGCGCACTGTGAATAGGGAATAATTAAAGTGAGCAGCTCGCAAGTGTTCTGGAGGCGGAAATGTGCTCAAATGAACTATTTGGCGGATGTTTCTGAATAACAAATCCATTCACAGAAATCTGGTTCAGTCCATGAAGAATAAAAAGGGGCTAAAATTGTATGGATTTTTATTCTCGGTGAATTATTTATCTAGCCATAACCATTATTATTTAATATTTTATGTATAGTACTTATCATATGCTTAGCAAAAGTGAGTTAGAAACACCACCTTCAGCAGCAGGTGTACAACCTATGTTGGTCATAAGAAAGAGTGGGGGATAAGATAGAGCTGTGCTGTTGTGTGTTTCTACATGTGCATCAGAACGTTGTGATTATTACTACAAAGGAACCCTCTGGCTCCATCTAGGCATGTAATCCAAGCAAATAGTTGGAAGAGCTATGAGATGGCAATGCAGGTTTGTTTTTAACCATTTACCTATCCCTCAGAAAGACTGGGAAGGCTGGGGTTGGAAATTTGGTTATCATAAATACACAGCTGTGTAGATGCCTTCAGCAGTGTTTGCTTTTTGCTTACGCATTGACAGTGAGAATAGACCCACCCCCTTGAATCTGAATTTGGTAGCAAGGATTAAGAGTTTGGAGGCTCATCCTTACCACAGATGAACTTGTATCACTCAAAAAACTTGCACCAAAATCTGCTCCATTGGATTTCACTGCTTTCTAGTTTTCCTCTGTGAAAGCAAGAGGCACTTTTCCTCTGTACCATGTGTAAGAAGTTATGTTTGTAGTGCTTTGGCGCTTCACCAAAAGGAGCAGAATGCACAGCGGTAGTTGCAAAAATTATGTAGTTTGTAAGGGGTTTACTAAAAAACCTTTTCCTACTTTGTAAACTTTTTTATAGAATATTTTTTATTGAATTTGGAAAATTAATCTGTTATTTGTACCAAATATGAGACCTGTTCTGCATGGTTAAATTCCATTCTTTGTTGCAACTTTTAAAAGATAAGCTCAAGTGAAAATTAAAGTTCTATGTTTTCACATGTCTTCACAAAACTTTTTCTAGTTCAGATTTAATGTTGGATGTCTTTGTAACTGCAACATTGTGTGCTGATAGCTGAAAGGGGCTGGGGTCAGATGGTTTTCCAAAAGAGAAAGCCTGTTTTCCAGAAATTGACTTTACATTGAATATGGAGAAGAAACAAACTAAGCTCTTAGTTCAGAAGACAACTTCAGCTTGTGAATCTTATGTAAAGCCTTACCAGTTATCTCAGAGTGCATTTTCAGTTTAGAAACTTAATGTTTTCTGTTCTTTCAGTCACTAACAAATTTGCTGAAGGAAAAGGTGTAACAGTGATCAGGTCATGTCACGGGATGAATGATACTGATGAAGAACTCTAGTAAGTTTAGCCATATATTCTGGGAGACAGGTGGCTATGGATAAATTCTCAAGGGGCTCCCAAATTCTCTCATGGTTTGGTACTGTACTGTGCTTTGTCTCCAGTCTCTGTGGTCTGAGAATGCATATTTTTTGTCCAGACCTAGGATTTTTACTTGTACTGTAGCGACATTCTTTTTTTCATCATCATGTACAAATTCTAGTGAATTTAATGGGAGTGATAGAATAATAATTTGGGGGCGTGAGAAGGAGTTTAGAGATTTCCATTCCCCCAAAAAAGGAAAGAAAAAAAAAAAAAGAAGAATTTATTTTATGGAGCAGAGCTTGGCATTAATGCTTAAACAGATGGCTGTGATGATAGGATTGCAAGAACCAGCAAGTCAAGGTAGAGCGGACAGAGAATATTTGTTTTGTACACATGCGTGATAAGTGGGAGCAGTCACATCGCTTGTTCTTTTTATAATGTGAGTCATGACAAAATTACTTTAGCTTTCAGGAATTTGAAAGAGAATGAGGGGAAGAAAGCACTTGGCATCTGCAATTTAATGCTTTTAACTGGAGAAGGAGAACTAAGCTAATACTCAAGTTTCACCAGCCGCTAATACACCCAGAGGGTAAAGACTCCTTGGAGAAACCTCACAGACACCTCATCATCCCCTCATCACGACAGCCTCACTTCCCACAGTTTAAAAAAAAAAAGACAAGACCCTGAGTTGCCGGTGAGGTGGGAGATGTGTGCGTCATTTTTCAGTTCTGCTGTTCTCAATAGCTCTCCTACTGCAGCTTCCCTTTAGCTGGGCTCTCAGACCTTTAAGTCATTTTGTAATAATTTTCTTACGCAGTGACCCCTCAGGAACAATTTCTGTCAGGTCAGAAGAAACCCAAGGTGACTTCCCAACTGTTGCTGTCTTACACAGAAGAAACCTAACCCTACCTTCTGTACAGCATAATTGCTCTGAGCATAAGTCTGGTCTTGTTCTTCCAAAACCCTTAGTCTGTCACTGCCCGAGTTGAAGGGGACTCTCTGCTCCATCTTCATAGTCTATGAGCAGTGCTGCCTGCTAAAGCAGCTCTGATTCCATCATGTGTGAGCAGCAATATAGGCAGGTACATCCAGTCTCCCCTAAGCAAGTCAATTACAAAGTCATTGTTTAAAGAACCCAAACACAAATTGTAGTTGCTGTTTTGCTGAAAGTATTAGGTTACAGAAGTAAGAGATGGAAAAGCCCTACCATATTCCATTTAGTTGGTTTGCCTAAGCACAAAGCAGAATTATTGCCCAGCAGTATAAACTGTGGGGTTTTTCTGTTATGTATAAAGGTAACATTTATTAAGTATTTATTACTGCAGAGCCACTGGGATTTTTATGTTACCATTGCAGCTAATGAAGTGGCACAGCTCTGCCCTAAGGTCTGACCTAGGCAGCTTCTTGGTCTCTTCTCTGTTTTCTGCCCGCAAATCACCACTGGCTAACTTTGTTGTCCTGAAGGCATTGCTCCTGGATTCAAACACACTGAAGGGAAGAGTTATATGGATGAGAAGAGATAAAAGATGAAGGACAGTAAAATAGTTTATGTGCTGGAAAATACAATACGGAAGGTGGCTGCAGAGGGATCTTATTGGCAACCAATTATTCAGTTCATTGGCAACCAGTTAGTGCTGTGAATATCTCAAATTCATTTAAATCATGGGGTCTTCATTAGCTTGTAGGATAGAGCCTGTGGAACTGAGATTCATAAACCTTATTTATCTGCAATTCCTAGACACTTTTGGCTGTGAGTCATGGCAAGCAGGGCAGTTCTGGGTTTGTCTTAGCAAGTTCTGTCTCTATGCCTGTGTTCTGAAAAAACCTCTTCCTGCCATGCATAATGACCATGTTTCAATGACACAGTTGATCCAGCTTTAGGACATCTCAGATAAAACCAGAGAAGCTGGACCACATGGCACCAATAAATTTATTCTGTTTTCTTAGATCTGTTCAAAGGATTTTGGTGTGTACTGGTAGACTTTGTGCTGGATCTTGGACTGTCTGTTTATGCACCTCTGATTATATGCTGGGTCAGGTATATTCAAGCCCAGCTGGTAGGACAGTGGCCTTAAATGCTCTATCATTTTTTCTGGCTAATTTAACAGAGGTGCAGCTGTGGGCCTACTCCTGATCTGTATTAAATTAGTACTGTTAGGACATGTGAATATCTGCTTTTAATGATTGTGCAATCATTCCCTCCTGTCAGAGAGCATTCAGAGACAGCCAATAAGATGTGGTATGGGAGAAGTGACAGCGCCTCTTTTCCAGGATAAGGGACTAAAGATTGCTAAAGGTGCTCAGTTCTGTGATGCTTTTGTCTGTTTTGCTTTGCCCTGTGTTTCTGCAATCTGTATTAGAAACTTCATCCTCTGGTCCAAGCCATCATCCTATGACTGTGCTTCCAGGCATATGAGTGGGCTACATCTAGCTCCTGCAGTCAGAAGCTGAGTTCCTGCAGATTTTCAGAGCCTGCTCTGTGGTCTCAGAACACTCGTACATGTTCATAAGATATTCTTTCACATATTGGAGAGAAAGTGGGATGTGCAAAGGATACCCCTGAGGAAAGCAGAAATGGGGATCTCCCTGTTTCACTGTAGGGGAGTGTCAGGGATGGTTAGTGTGACAGTGGGTTTGGCTTAGCTCAAGGCCTCCATGCAACTCCATTCAAGTTTCAGGTACCTTTTTACAGCAAAGAAATCAACTATTAACTTAGTAAATCAGGTTGGTATTAATCTTTTAAGAGCCTGTCTACCTATAGAAAAGGGTAGGTGTGAACCGGGACTTAGCAGAGAGAAACTCAGCTTTTAATTTTTATTTAAAAATGCCTTTTTGGTGTCAGAGTCTCAAGTGATGTGGAGAAATGTGCTGATTCATCACAAGCCTTTAGTCTGGATGAATGGTGCCTATTAGACTCAGTTCAGAAATAGAGGTAGCTTGTGTTATTATGGAGTTAATCTTACACAAAGGAGGAGGTCTCATTGTCTCCCACATTGTATGTTCATGATACAGTGATATGCTGACCTCTGATGATACACAGGGGATGCATTTGCCCTTCCTTCATCAGGGAATTTTTCTGGAAATTTGAGAGTCAAATCTCAGTTATTTTGCTCTTTGTTAAAATGAGTTGTTTCATGTACTACATTATAGCTGTGAAGAAGGGTTTAAAAGCATATGCTAGGCATTGGAATGCTCCTACTTCTGATTTGAAAAGTGACAAATTTTTAGATTCACAAGTTCTTTTTCTTTGTCCACTGGAGTTTCCATTTTGTTCTCTGTGTGTCTCTTTTTTGTCTTTTATGCTTTGTGAGTTCATTCCCACTATTAACCTTTTTCTTAGCAACATTTTACTGCCTCTGTGCTGCCTCACATCTAACTGATCTTCTGCTCACCCACTTTAAGACTCTTTTTTTTCTTTTGATTTGTACTGTTGCCTGTTGCTACAGTATCTCAGCCAGTTCAAGAATAGAAGGAACAGCTTTGTAAGCGTGTGAAACTCAGAAGACTTAAGAATGACTTTTCCAGAGGCCCTCCCCCCTTGCCCTTAAACTGCCAGGAGTTTCATACAGAGGTACAGAGGGCAGGGAGAGATGATGGGAGAACTCTGAAGAATGTGGGAAACAGGGGCAGAGGAGAAGAGTCTCCCTCCTTCCCCCTCTAGGAAACTCTTCTAGGGCTGGAATGACGTACCTCAGCATAACAGAACAGCCCAAGAGGGGAAGAATCTCCAGGGACCTGCTGTGTTTCCTCTCTCTCATTTTTCATCCTGCAATGCACAAAGTTTTGCTTGAGGCAGGAGCTTTGTGGAGTTTTCTTGCTTTCTGAAGGTGTAAAAGAAATAGTTCGAGTCCTGAGGTTCATTTCAGCTATAGCAGAAGAGCTTTTTCAAGTTAAGTTTTTTCTCCAGTTCTCAAGAGTTTGTCCTCCCTTCCACACTGTGCCATCAGTTGGTGTGCATGAAGCTTCTGGCACACTAGAGGATGGAAGTGTATCCTGGAAAGCTAATTTTTAGTCTTGCTTACATTTAAAGCACTTCCCTGAAATCCTGAATAGAGAGTTGGCTATGGTCCCAGCTGGAGATGAGAGCATAGTAAATTCAGTCTGTGAAAAGCCCACTTACAAAGGGGAAATAGCATAGGTCGCTTACAGTCTTTTCTTAGTTATGCTGCTCTGATGCAAAGGGAACAGGAACTGTTCAAATCAAAGGACCAGCATCCTGGGATGAACTTTGATCTGGAATTGACCTCTTCTCCTTTGCTTACTTTCCCTTCTCTCCTCCTCCCACTTTCTTCTATTATTTAATTTTCTAAACAAACGTCCCTCACTGCACTGTGTAAATATTGTCACTGAATTATTGTCTGTTTGCTTAGCTCATTAGAGTAAGTCATGATAAGCTTTTTAATTACAAAATTACTTTCACCAAATCAATTTTTCATTTAATGAACTGAAGAAAACTGCAAATGGGAGGGGTAGCATTTCCTTTTCCCTGAAAGCACGAATTAACTACTTCCAACCCAAAGTTCCTATATAAAACCAAGGTAGCCAAGGAATAGTTTTTCACAATTTTTGAAAAGTTGTGAGTTGAACAGAATCTTGAGGCTCCCTTTGTGTTCTGTCTTGTGTAGTTAATTATTTGGGGAGTTGATTTGTGAGCCTCTCATTTGCATTTTACTCTCTGTATTTTTTCTCCACCTTAGAGCAACAGTCACAAAACTGAATGGTTGTGCTTGAAAGCAAAACCATTCATGTGGCTTTCTTAGCATGCTTCTTGGTGAAATGTTGCTTCATCGTGAAAGGGCAGCACCAGCAAAAGAAAGCTGCTTCAGCAATTCCAGATGGAACTGGCTGGATGGAAAGAGATTGTTAGTGGTTTTACAGGTAGTTTATGTCAAAAGAATTGCAGTTCAGAAAGGAAGGAAGGCAAGCTGATTGAATTGCTCAGTGGCCTGGTGGATAAGTTTGCACATCCTAATTTTGCTGTAAGACCTTCAATTGAATAAAGTAAAATAAAGTAAAATGTTGAAGATGGGGTAGCCTGAATGATCCTAGGCCATCCACAGGCAGACTATGACAGACATAAATTTATTGAACTGTATCACAGTGCATATGGTTCTAATTTTTTGCCAGTGGGGTGGCAGAATGAGTGGAGTTTCTTCATTTTCACAGCAGATTCAGAGTCTAACAATTCATATGAAGGCATCAAAGAAGATGGGTTTGTGCTGGGTTGTTCATTAGGAGTGTGACCTGGAGCAAGTGAAGCGCAGACAAACTTCCCATTTTATTGATTTGCTTTTGAGGGTGTTCCTCATCAGTGAAGTGATGGGATAGACAGGTGTATAACGTCTTAAACTTTATTAGTTAAATTTGCCAAAGCTTATCTGTCAGAACTGTTTATTTGATTTTTAGAACTGGGACAGGCAGTAAGAAGAAAAAGTTCTCTGCATATTTGTGTAAGACTTCCTACACTTCTTGTTTTGCTATATTGTCAGAGTGGGTGGTATTATATCCCCAGGTTCTGCTTTGAGCCTAAAAACAATTAGATATTCCTGCTATAATGTGATCAGAAGTAATTCACAAAGCTAACACTTAACTTGTCACCTGTACACTTCAGTGTCAATGTTCTGCAGAACTGTGTGGGGACAGCCCACACCTCTCATAGCCTGCTTAATCTTAGCTATCTCTCTGTGGGTTCTGTCAGCTCTGCCACTGGGACAGATTTTCTTAACAGTTCTGGTGATCTCATCCCTTCTCAGCTTACCACCTGTAAAGAGTTAGGAAATACTTAGTACCATAGCATTGAAAAGAACTCCAAACAATAAAAAAATAACTTTAAGCTTAGATGAAAACTACAGCCAATCTGTTTTTCATCCAAATCCAATTTCTTGCCACTTTGGTTATTGTTTACATGAGAGAGTGTGGGGGTAACCACATTACTTAAAGGAAGGAGGAAGGGGTAAAGCCAAGTGTTTGAAGCTTCTGGAAGGGTTTACCTGACATGTAGAGGAACTCCTTTCACCAGACCAGTGCAATCATATGTGGAGATAGGGAACAGTCTTTGTTTCTTACTGTGCATCAGCTCTGTTCTGAGAAAGTTGGGGCTGAAGAGAAGGCTGCGTGGTGAGCTCATAGCAGCCTTCCAGAATCTGAAGGGGGACTATAGGGATGCTGGGGAGGGACTCTTCATTAGGGACTGTAGTGATAGGACAAGGGGTAATGGCTTCAAACTTAAACAGGGGAAGTTTAGATTGGATATAAGGAAGTTCTTTACTGTGAGGGTGGGGAGGCACTGGGATGGGTTGTCCAGGGAAGTTGTGAATGCTCCATCCCTGGCAGTGTTCAAGGCCGGGTCAGACAGAGCCTTGGGCAACATGGTTTAGTGGGAGGTGTCCCTGCCCATGGCAGGGGGATTGGAACTAGATGTTTTTAAGGTCCTTTCCAACCCTCACTATTCTGTGATTCTATAATTCTGTGATTCTGTGTTCCTTTCAGCTGGGAAAGTTTTGTCAGGAATATCAGAAAAGGTGAACCTGATTCTCTCCTGATCAGCATTGCATTGGATTTGTTCTTAAACATAATGAACCAAGTTCTGAAGCATTTTTCTGATGCTTTCATAATATAAAGTGTAGTTATTTATGAAATTCAGTTCTCATAATGCTAATTTCTGGCTGACAAAAATGATGCAACATGGAATTGCTGCTGTAAAAGAGGTGAACAGGCTATGACTGTTCCCAGCTTCTTAATTGCCAGGATAGCTCTTTAGAATAGGATAACAGCAGTCAAAGCAGCTTCTTAGAGCCTGAAGGGCAGCAGTTAGCCATTTCTGCTTTCCACCCTCAGACTGTGCTAAGCATAGTACTTCTGCTACTCATAATAGAACCAGAGTGTATTTGCCAAGCAAACCCATGTGCTGCAGATGAACAGGTGTTCCCTATGTCAGATTACAAAACGTCCTAGAGTTGCAAGGCCCATGGCCTCCTGGGGGACAGTAATGAAAGAAAATCTAATCTTATGTATTTAAGCAGTAATAAGAATCCTCGGTGAAGCAGAACCCTTTTCTGTGTGTTTCTCCAGTGACCTGCTGTTTAGCATAATGATTATACTTACTGAGATGATGCACCCAAGATTTCTTAGTACAGTAGTCTGGCTACTGTATGGGGAAGGCAAGGTGGCTCCTGCTTTCAGCCCTTGCTTTGCTGTGCTTCTCAATAGTCTAGTGATCAGAGGGGTCAACAAGGTATTTGCCCTCTGGAACACAGTTGAAGGCACCTTGGTTTGAAGTGCTGTGTAGTCTTTAATAGCAAGTAATAGTTGTGAGAAGCATGTGAAGGTCAATGAATACCCATATACTAGGTATATACATATATTACTTTGTATATACAGGATCCAAACCAATGTCTGCTGTTCCACAAATACCCAGGGGCAGACAAGTTAATGGGACACAATTGGACCTAGGCTTCTAGGTCTACATAAAGTGTTCTTCCTCTATGTAGTATATGACTTGGTGAAAAGGCGCTTCCAGAATGACTGAGCTTTTCTGATTTTATGTGTCTTTTCGTGGAGAACCATGCCTTCTGGAAAGAAGATCCCTGGCTTGATGAGATTTTCTAGGAACCATTTCAATTAAGAGCTGATTAAAAGGCATAATACAAAAAAGGTGAATAGCTAATGAAAGCCTGATAAACCTTAGGAGCATCCCTTCTCTAGTTCCTTTCTAGTCAAGGTAGAGATGAGAAGAAACTGAAGAAACCATTTCCTGTTCCTTAAAAAGAAAAAATTTACAAGTAACATGGCCGTTTCATTGTAAAAATTTCCCCAAGGATTTTGAGTTGTGTGCTTTTGCTAGGGAACAAAGTAATCCAGGGCATAAGAGGTTGTGTTGCCATTGAGTTCACGTGAGTTGCTCCCAGAAGGGAGCAGGGAGAGGGCATGCACTTGCCCTCCTCTCTCACGCTCCCACTTACCTGCCTGTGCCTGCTTACGTAACCTTGCAGCTTTTCCTCCTGTTATCCTGCCTGCTGATCCATGCCTGATGGTGGTGTCAGGGCTCCAGCACCATGAACTCTCTGGTTGCTGCACTCTGTGCTCTTTAACATGACAATTAGAAATGATTTACAAATGGCCGTTTCTGTTCCAAATAGAAAGCAGCAAGAGGCTGTAATGCTTGCTGTGGTGTCAGAGACATCCAGCCATTTCAGCAGCTGCTGCCGTTGCATTCACCGCTTGTTTGTCACCAGGCTTTTGCTATGCAGGGTGCCTGTTCTCAAGGGGCTGCTTTGTGTGAGAGCTTTCTGTAGGGCTGGAGGAGTCAGTGGAGCATAGTCAGCTTCCTGGAGGTAGTGGTCTGTTTCCAGTAAGGAGACATTTGATAGGTTTGTGGGGCAGTTGTATGGATGTACCTGTAAGGTGAGAGAAGACTATGCAGGGAGGCAAGTGCTTGTGTGGGGACTGATTATTAACTGTCAGGGAAGGCTGAATAGTGTTTACCGTTTGTTATTGTCAGTCTTCCTCACAGAGAAAATTGGGCCCGAGATTGATCCTGGAAGCATCTTGGAAGGTATTCATGCAACCTAATTTTGAGTAACTAAGCTGTAAGGCAGTAATCAGTGTACAGTCTCTGAAGAGAAATGAGATCTGACAAAGAGTTTGGAAGCATTGATGTCAGGCACTCATCCTGAATCCCCTTCTGAAGAGGGCGGCTAGGTCCTGCAAGCACGATGTAAGTTGCTGCTCCTCCCCTCTTTGTTATGCCGAGTATCTTTGCCTGCCTGAGGATCTGTATTTGGGTTTGGGGGAGGAGGTATGGCTGGTCTTGTGGTTCCCAGACTTGACGATGTGACAGCTTCATCAAATATTTTTGGTTTGTTAGGGTCAATTATGTTCCCAGTCTGTGACAGAAGCTTCTAAAAGTCCTGTTCATGTTTGCCCTGATCCCAGCCCCTAGCTCTGCAGCAACTGAGCTGTATTATGATATAGGTATGCTCTACAGGATCTGGTTTGCTCTGTCAGTAAGGATTAATGACAGAAAGGATTTTTTTCAGTCAGTATTTTTCAGTGAAAAAGAGTAGCTGCTATGATATTTTTTCCCAACAGTGGTAAAGTCAATCCATGGAAATTAAGGTGATTATAAGGTACTAATGATACTTCCCTTCCTATTTCTTTCTTCTCTTGCACATTTTAGCTCAAGCTGTGTCAAACACAATGTCATTTCTTAATTCAGCTCAGTGAGAAGGAGTCTACCCTGAATTTTGCATCCTTTTGCAGTAAACTCTCCTTGCTTACAATTTACTGTCAGATGCCAACCAGCATCATCTTCCTGTACATGTTGCTCTGCCCATTGTCATGTCTGTTTACTACTGGGATGGGATTGGCACAATCTTGTGGGAGTGGGGGCGATCCAGTGTCCAAAGGGATAGCTCTTAGTAGTAAATGAGAGGGAGGAGTTTCTGATATAAGTTTCATGCTAAAGGATCTTCCAGTCAGTCTGTTACTAGCATGGGATGCAGACATGCTGTTTCTCAGAGGTGGATTCACGATAACTCAAAGTTCATTGCTGCTACCACGCAGTTCAGCAGAATCTGTTTGGTGTTTTCTCAGCTAATTGTGGTACCTTCTGCTGTCAATGACAGATTATCTCTGTTACAGAAAGATTTTGCTGCTTCTGAATACAGAGATAGAGATCATAATTGTTCTTAGTTCTACTCGGATGGATCATAAGTGGTCATTATTTCAAGGCTTGTTCACACACAGCATTTCTGAGCTACAGAAAATTTAGTTCAGCTACATACTGCTCTCTGCTGCTCTGGAAAAAAAGTGTAAGGACTAAAATCACATTCAAAGAGAAATAAGAAAAATAGCATATACATGAGAGCAAGATCTGCATGTCACCCTGGCGGGAAACAGGTACTCTCATGTTGGCCACACTCCGGCCTTCTCAGGAAATCCTCATTTTACGCAATGAAAACAAGAGAGAAAATGGACTCAGAGGTTTAGATAATATTGAAACATAGTAAGTAAGCATAGATGGGTTACAATTTTTTTCAGTTCTGTAGGTATGGGGTCAAATCTTGTCCATAATGAAGTAAAAGAATCTAGTGATCTCTGACTCCTCCACTATAGGTTCCAGCCCCAGAGGGACTCTTCCCAGGTCTTGAAGGACTAGAAGAACACAAGGTTCATGACAGCTCCATTAATTGAATTGGTTGAGTTACCTTGTGAAATAATTGCTATGGGTAGAGGAAAGAAGGAGATGAGTTCTGAAGAATGTGGCAAGATTATTGTAACACTTCCGCCTCAACTGTCTGGGGAGCTGAAGGTCAGACCAGAGGCGTTTGAGAAAATAGATGTTATTGCCTGTCCAGATTTGTGTAGTTCTTCTTGATGCTTTCAGTCATTCTCTGCTATAAGCTCTGGAAATATTTTCCATATTTAAGGTAAAATAATGGATAAAATAAACTGCAGTGTTATTTTAAATGAGAGAAAATAATGCTCATCTTTTATTTCCTTTTTTTTATTATTTTTTTTTGTCCTATCGCCACTAACTGTGGATGGAATATTTTGTTTTCATGCCATACAACATCATGTGCAACCTGACATGGTCTGATGTTTCACATACCTTGGATGATAGATACTGACATTGTAGGTCAGGACCTGGAGCAAAACTGTTAAAAATAAGTAAATAAAAAAGTGAGGTAAGTACCGGTTGTTTGACCTGATCTTTAGGGTTCCATTAAAATGCCATATTCCTGAAAACTTTTTTAACTCTGGACTTCCCCAAAGCACTCATTATTTAGATAATTTTGAGTCCCAGCTTTCAGAGCACTTAGCAAGGAGGAAAGATGCTGCTACCGCTTTAACGACCAGACAAATGGGAATGGAAACAAGTGATGTAATGTCCTCAAAACTGACTGACTTGTAGAATTAGGGATATAACTTGAGCCCTCTGTTTTGCAGCTTTGTTTTCAACCCCATCAAAGTACTTTTCAACAAAAAGAGAGGGAAACCTCAGGTTTGCGGCAAGAGGAAACGGGAATCAAACAGTGGCCTTTAGGGTGGTGACTGAACAAAGGTGGTATTTATGGTAAGGTCTTTCCTTGCTGAAGGTCCTATCAGATGAAGTTAGGGTTGGTGTAGTCCTTCAAACACATTGAGTTTTCCATTCGACAGCATTCCTCTTTGGTTATGCTCTACACGTAGTGGAGCCTCTGCAGCAGCTCTCTTTGTAAACCCTAGGCATGGCTCTATTTCATTTCTGTTTTAGTATAGACATTCAAATCCTGAGCAAGAGTTAAACTGTATTTCAGTGCATGCTCCTCAAATCAGAGGAGGTAATTAATTCAGAGAACGACTCATTTTTCTGCTCCTCCCATTCTAGCAACATAAAAACAAGATCAGTCTGTAGAGCTGAGGCGTTTGCAGCATTCACAAGTGAAAAGTTGTCAGACACTGAAACACAGGTAAATGCTTCTGAAATTACCCTTAATTACAGTGTTGTGTGTGTCTGTATCATATACGTTCCCTCCCTACCACCCAACCTTCTTCCTACCTCCCCCACCTCAGCTGTGCTTGCTAACTTCTGAGAACCAAGGTACATGCATTGCAGTCAACAGAACCTTTTTCTGCTGCTTAGGCTAAGGCAGAATTTGTGGAGACTTTGTGATGAGGGTGTTCATCGTTGATTATCTTGGTCATACAGGGAAGGAGAGAGCTAGATTGTGCCACAGAGCATGTCTGTTTCCAGCAGCCGTCACAAAGAATCTTCTTGTATACCTGCCGTGGGTGAATCTTGTTTTTCTACCAAGATGACGGCACAGGCTTGCCATCTCGTCGTTCCATAACACCCTCTTCTATGCTAATAAATGCTTAACAGTTGGAGGGAGAGGAGGCAAAGCACTTCTCTGTAACAAAGGACTTCGAAGAAAGGTGAAGTTCTGCTAGCTAGTCTGATGATCTGAGAAATAGGCCAAGTTGTGAAAATAGTTTATTGGCATGACATCAGTTTCACCTGACATCATCATTTTGTTGTATCTCATCTCAATATCTGAGGAGTTCCTGCTCTCTGTGTTGTAACTAAGATCTCAGGAACAGCTTTTTCTTTCTTTCATAAGGATATACTTTGGGGAGGAGCTATACTGATCAGACTCACAGTAGGAGCATATAGTATTAAAAAATGTGTACAGAAGGGATGGTATGTTAGCAGGGCAGTGTGTTATATCAGGATGTCTCAAAAAACACAAGTCTTACACTAATACTACTCCGCGAGTCAGTCTTTGCTTGGGAACTAGTTCTTGTGCTGCAGTTCTAGGCCTGTTTGAAAGCATGGCTCTGTTTATGGGGGAGATCATGACAGACTTAATTTACTTCTGCATTAAGGACAGTAGCAAGATGGTGGGGAAAAAGCATGGGTAAGGACAGGAAGAATCCTTTTGCAAGGGGGACCTATTCCGTTATGGCATAGATAGGGCCAGTATTTTTTGCATGCATGACACATGAAGAAAAGATGGTGTAACAATTTTCCTCTTTTTCTTTTCCCTGTTTTATTAGCTCCTTCCAAATGACCCTTTCCCTGTTGGACTCTGGCTGACCCCCACAGCCTGTGGATAGCATCTCTGAAAATGCATGAGCTGATAAGACAATCTAATGTGTGAATCACGCTTAAAACAGACCCACCCACCCACTCACTCCCTGACATCAGCTTTTTCAGAACTGTGAAGTGAGAGCAATTTTAAAATTAGAAAGCATGTCATCGGGAACTTCTATCAACCCTCAGAGAAAATTAATAACCTCTTAAGATGTGAGAAGGGATTTAACTAATGCAGTTATTTATTTATTTTTACTTGGCAGTTGAAAAGAAATTCTTTCATATTTCTCTAGTATCGATGTTCCTCTTCAGAAAGGTGAACAATAATTGTAATGGATGTAAGAAAATACTCTCATCTCCCCCATGTTTTTCCTCAGTGTCTCCTGGGATCCTAGCACGTAGTTTCTGGGGGATTACTTTTGCGCGTGGTATACACACAGCTTAGTTCATTGGGAAGAACAGCGGGAAGAAATGATAATCCCTTTTTTCTGGTATGTGTTTTTATTGAACATTTGCATTTTTAAAGTAAGCAGTCTTGTGTACTTTTAAGAGTGAGTGCATTTTTAAGAGGAGAAAAAAGTCAAACCAACAAGGAACTTAAATTGCCAAGCTTTTTCAGAATAAATAAGAGAAGAGGAAAAGAACCCAACAACTTATTTTGTTTGTGTTTGTTGTTGGTTTTCAAGTGTGGCCTGTGGGATTTTTACTTTATCACAGATTTCCAAGACTCAGCTATGTGCTAAACGGGAAGGTTGTCTACAAATTGGTTGGCTTCCTGCAGCTTCACTGCCCTGTGCTGTCATCTACCAGATTTAGTTAGGGCTTGAAGAGAAGATCTCAAAAAAAGATGCCCAAGAAGCAGGTTTTTGCAGGAAGTAATAGGGTTGACTTGGTAGATGGTCTTTTGTCCCTTGAAATGGTACTGTTTCCACTGTCCTAGGATAAAGCGTAGGCCTATTTCATGAGTTTTGGTGTTTGTAAAGATCTTCTGTCAGTTTTCACAATTGTAGATATGTTAAAGCCAGGGTTTTGGTCTAGTTCCAATTTGAGGAGCTATTTTTTGCTTAGTTTCTGCAGCAGATTTGTATTGGCTGCAATCTCCTCCTCCACTTGCTGTGATACATTTTCATGTTTGCTGAGCTCTTTTAAAACAGCCACCACATTCCCCTTCTGTGTGTATTAGCAACTACTTCTGGAGTGGAACATGGCAGCACAATGTTATACTCCTCCTAAGAGATACAATAGTGTTATAACAAATCAAAACCACAAAAAAGAAATTTAAGGTAGGGAGAAACTAATTACTAAATTGGAATTTTGCCAGGGTAGTGGGACTAACAGGCTTACAGAGAAAGACTAGAAAGCACTTAAGAATGAAGTGAAAGATGCCTTAGATACAAGAAATGGCAAACACCTGTGCCATCTACTCCTTCCCTTGCTATTTGCTGCAAGTTTGTTCTTTATGTCACATGCACCAGTGATACACCCAGTCTAATTATAAATGACTAAAGCAACACAAATTCTACCATCACTCTGTGGAGGCCGTTCCAGGGGATTCGTTGCCAAACAGAAATGCCAAACAGACATTCCTCCTGTGTGTTCCTTTGTGTCTTTGTCTTCCTAATTGCACAACTTGAAATTGTTTCCTTCCCCTTCTATCTCTCCCTTCTGCAGTCTTCAAAGGCTCACAGACTTTTATTGTAGCCGTCTGTTTTCTGCAAGCTTGCCTTTCCAACCGTCAGGCTGGTTTTGTCAAACAGCCCCTGCAACCACTTGTAGCCTTGTCTACAAGCAGCTTGAGCTGTCACACTGATTTAAAATCACAACCTTAGTTGGATGCCAGAGTCAGTTTCCCAAAGCTGGAAGGACAGGGTCAGGGTTACAAGGCACAAGAGGGATCATATGTACTGGGAGTCCAGGTTTATTCAGCCACTGGCCCAGGTTCTTTTTCAAGTAGGTTTTGTTCATGCAGGCTTAGATGGACTGCCTATTAGATCAGTTTGGAAGAAGTAGGCTTTTTTTATAGAAAATTGCTTTTGAGATTGTTGTCTTCTCAAGTCTCTGAATTGGAGATAGGTGGAAAACTCGGTGGATAAAGAAATGGCTGGATGGCAACATGCAAAGAGTTGTGGTCAATGGCTCAGTGTCCAGCTGGAGACCACTAACGAGTGGTGTCCCTCAGGGATTGGTGTTGGGACCGGTCTTGTTCAACATCTTTGTTGATGAAATGGACAGTGGGATTGAGTGCACCCTCAGCAAGTTTGCCAATGGCACCAAGCTGTGTGGTTCGGTTGATACGCTGGAGGGAAGGAATGCCATCCAGAGGGACCTTGACACACTTGTGAGGTGGGCTGATGCC
>JAOEHY010019351.1:9021-29301 GCA_025447955.1 Psilopsiagon aurifrons | reverse complement strand
TTTACTGTGAGGGTGGTGAGGCACTGGAATGGGTTGCCCAGGGAAGTTGTGAATGCTCCATCGCTGGCGGTGTTCAATGCTGTGTTGGACATAGCCTTGGGTGATATGGTTTAGTGGGAGGTGTCCCTTCCCATGGCAGGGGGACTGGGACTAGATGATCTTAAGGTCCTTTCCAACTCTAACTATTCTATGATTCTATAATTGACCAAGATGACATTTAAAATGTAAATAGACATAAATGCAGAATAATTGAAGTATTTATAAGCTGTATGATAGACACTGTTGGCTTTTTCTTAGATATTATAATATATGGTATCAAACACAACAGAGAGAGCTGTTTTGGAAAGTAAAGATAGGTGTTGATTGGATTGCTATTATGTCCAATTGTAATACTGTAAAGCTGGTCACTCCTGTACTGTTTGTTTACTTTTGCAGTGGATCATTAGAATCAGCAGCATCAGAGTATAGCCCACAAATGGTATTAAGTTTGCTTTGCCAACAGTAAATTAGCTCTGCTGGCATGTGAAAGCAATTCTCATACTGGCTTGAATTTTAAAATAAGCTTCATCTTGTATGTGAGAATTGCTTGTATAATTTTGAAATAAATTAATGCAAATTGGGAGCTTAGAGACGTTTAATTTTCCTTGCACCTGTGAAATACCTTCCTGAATTTAAATTTATAGCCTCTGAACTATGACCCATGTTAGATGAAGGAGAGATTTAGACATGGTTGCTGCAGTTGTAGATTAATGTGTCATGCAGTCTGTGTGACTATCGTTTAGTCATGGCCATTATTTTTCCTTCAAAATTTCATCTTTTAATGCAGGAAATATGTTTTAACTTTAGATTTTGTTTGTATCTAGTAGCACTTAATCCTCTAGATTTAGGTTTGTTTGGTTTTTGGTTGGGTTTTTGTTTTGGTTTGGGGTTTTTTTTTTTTTTCTTCTTCTTCTTTCTTTCCCTTTTTATATGGTTTCCCTACATAATTTGAGCTGTAGAAGGAAAAACTTGTTACACCTAGCGGTTTCTCCTCTGGGTAGGCAGCATTGTAAATTATTAAATACAACTACACACAGTGTCATGATAACTTTTAATGTGACTGTGAAGTGATAGCATTGATCTTATGTAATTTGAGTCAGAAAAATCTGAACAGGTAAACTACTTGTAACTTCTTACAGCTGAATAGGAACATAAGTAATATTAGTAACAGAAAAAAGGCCATCTGGTCCAGGTTGCCTGAGTTTGTTTGATTGGTTGATTATAATCTTGACCACCTGCTTTTCCATTGAGCCCTACTTCACCAGTCCTATCCTATTCCAGAAACAAATATATCTGTCTCTTGTACACCTTTGTAAATCTTTCCTTATAGCTTGAATTATTCATACCTTATGCGCTATTCTGGTGCAGGAGATCTGCAGAGTCTCGGTAGAGATTGGTACTGGTAGGTTCTGGATGCTCAGCCAATGCACAGATAAAAATGCACCTTATCTATTGGTTTGTAATCTAGTTTTGGAGAAAATATGTGGATAATTAGAAGAGTGATGTGACAGAATTATGTGAGCATCTATGTGGTGATATGATTGTGTTTACTAATTACAAAATTTATTTTGCTTTTAGATTTAACTGATACCTGTACTCTTTCTAATTTGTACCAACATCTTGCTAAGACATTTATTACTCTTTTCTATTCTCTTTTTTATTGAGACATTTATTACTCTTTTGTATTCTCTTTTTTATTGAGACAGTACTGTTTTTCTTGTAATTTTGTGGGGAATGAAAGAAGTGTTTAGTACGCTTGAACTACATTTCTTTTTGCTAGGGAAGTAAGCAGCAGCCCTATGAAGTAACATTTTCATTCTAATGTACAGTTCTGCCTATGTCATTCAATTCCCATTTACTTCTTTGGACATGCTGCTCCTCTATGGCAGTGGTAAAATATTTGGGAATACTATTTAAATAGGATTAAAATTATTTAAGTAATTGCTTAAACAATGGCTTGCTCTGTTTTTGCAAAATCATGTCAACCTTCCTATCCTTCTTTATAAATACATGTGACTTTACCATTCGATATGTTTCAGCAACTACATCTAAATTAGACTCACTTGTGTTCATACAATTCTTTTTTTTTTTTTTTTTCCTCCCTCTCCCACCCTTTTTTTGATTTTTCTTTTTTTCCCCTCCATGGAGGTGGAATAAAGAAAGCTTCTGTGCTATAGCTGCTGTCGTAGATTTTGTGATACTGGCATCAGGTGCTGTAAATTATACTACTTTTGATTATCTGGGTCTTAATTCCCCAGTGTAAACTTATAGAAATTCCCCTGAGGTGGTTAGCCTGGACTGGCACAGTTGTGCTGTGCCTCCCTTTGGCCACTGTTCAGCTGCCACTGAGTGTCTCTTGGCTGAACAGCTTAAAAGACTTCATCCATTGCTGGGGCCTTCTACTAAAGAGTGAACATTAGCACCAGGATGAATATGGGGTAGTCATTTAACTTACAAGCTTTGAGAGCTCCCATGCTGGGTATAGAGATAATGGGTACTGGTGTATATATAAATTATATTATGAAATTACACATAAATGCTTACTGTTTGATATGTCTTAACACACTGTAAAGCTTTGTACTTAGAGGTATGTTTTCCATTGAAAAATCAACACTTTGTAGATAAAGATTCTCTGGTTACCTCTCTTCTCCTGCTAACTGTGGGAGGAGATTGACTGTGGAGTCACAGGATTTTTTTTTTGTGTAGACTAGGGTTATGTTTGGCACAATCTGCCTAAAGAGGCCAAGAGCACGCTCTCATTTTGGGTCAGTTCTTTTGTCTAGCAATAGATTTTAACCAGAGGTATCAAAGCAGAAAAAGATTTCTATTTATATATTTAAAATGAAGTACCCTACCTTTGCCAGATAATAATGACACTTTATAAAATAGAAGAACTTATTTTCCTTACGTAGATCTGTTTCCTATATACAGTTATAGTGGTTGAGGTAAGTCTTCAGTCTGGTATCTTGCACTTTATAGCTTTAATGCTTATTTTTGTGTGTTTGGAAAGTATAACAGATGCATCCTGAAGTAAGTTTTCAATCTTGGCTTATTTTATAGCTTAGAGCAAACAGATAAAAGATAAAAATGAATTCTTTTACAGTGGAATATATCAAAATGTCATAATTAATCAGTTAAAAATCATTCGTTTCCATACTTTATATTTTCTGTCTCTGAAATCTTTTCCATTCTGTTAGTTTTGCTACAAATTATCCAGCCACTAGCTGTAGGTATTTACAGTAAAAAAACTGGCAACAAAAAATATACATCATGCAGGAGACACATGGCTGCAAAAAACAGTGAGTACATAGGAGGAGTGCCTTTACAGGTCAAGTGCTATAGCTCTTTTTTGACAAATTGGTCTGAATTATCATCACAGGAGCCTGTTGCTCCTGTCCCCCTGCACCTCTGTCTTTACCTGTTTGCTGCTGCTGTTACCAGCCCTCACCTTGCACTCGCAGACCTGCAGTCTGTTTCGGTGTTTGCTGGAAGTGTTGGAGCAGTTTTGCCCCTGCAAACATCAGTACCAAAAGTTATGGTAAACATTGAAATGAACTCTATACCTGAAACTCTACTGTGTGTGGCTTCACTAGTCTTCAGCTAGTAATCATTTATTAATATTTTGGGGAAAGAGGAAATGGAGTATAAAGTAACTCCTCTGACTGATGATCAAAGTTCATGAGAGGGCATCAGTAGCAATGGACCCTCAATAAAAGGCTTTCTTAAAGGCCTTTTATTGCCTTTTTGCTAAGTGTGCTGATCATACTCCGGTCCTATATCCCCATGGATGGTTCCAATGTAAAGACCTATTTGTGTGGACCTAATTTAGGTGCATGTCTTTGTTCCCTGCTAAAGGGACAGGGCAAGGAGTGGTGGGAGAGAAAACCTTTAAGATAGCATCTGGTGCTAGTGGCATCCTCCAGATAGTCCTAGCTGACAAACTTAGGAGTGGGCTCTACCAGATGGATCACAGCTTCATGCGTATGGAGGTGTGCTTATAACCTCCCTTTCTTTTTCACCTTTTAATTGAGGCTGCATGTTTTGACAGTCACCTGTATTCTGGTCTCTTTAGCTAATCTGTCTGTCTACAAGGCTTCCATGTCCTTCCTGTTAGAAAGATAAACAGAAAAGCCTATTACAGTCTCACTATGTTTAGTAAAATCCACAGGCAATCTGTTGTTTGGCTCTGGATGCTATAGCATGTACAGATATAGCAATAGCTAATTACTTGATGGACTTGGAGGTCCTATGGTTAGCTATGTGCTTTCAGGAATAGGAGTATAAGTACTGACAACATCTGTCCAAATGTAATCTGTGGAAGTGCAGTTTTCTTTTCGTATGCATCCCATGTACTTTAAATAAGCAGTATGATTACCAAATACAATGGGTCTATCACTGTTAAATAAGCACATGGTATCCAATATCTGAAGGGAGCCTATAGGGGTGCTGGAGAAGAACTGTTCCTCAGGGACTGTAGTGATATGGCACAGACTAATGGATTCAAACTAAACCAGGGCAAGTTTCAGGTTAGGCATAAGGAAGAAGTTCTTTACTTTGGGGGTGGTGAGACACTAGAACACGTTGCCCAGAGAATTGGTAAATGCTCTATCCCTGGCAGTGTTGAAGTCCAGGTTGGGGAGAGCCTTGGGTAACACGTTTTACTGTGAAATATTCTTGCCCATGGCAGGGGGGTTGGAACTCTATTGTCTTAAGGTTCTTTTGAACTCTACCTTTACTATGATCTGTTACTGCATTTTCTTTTTTTATTTGTCAAAAAAATAATTTGACACTTATAAAACAAGCATATAAATAAATATGGGTGTGCCATCTCATTAAATGCCTGGGGTTAACTGCCCTTTGCTTCGTATTGTATAATATATAATGAACTTGTTTCAAAATCTGTTAATGTTTTTTTTTTTTTTGTCTGAATTCAGTAAAGTTTGAATCAGGTCAATAGAGCAAAACTTGTGTGCATTGCCTGAAATGTCTGTCTGGCTTTTTCTATGGTTTGTAAATCTCGGAAGGAGTGGGATGAAAGTTGGATGTAAATGTTGCGGTTTTTTTTCTGGAATATTTAAAAAGTTTATTTAGGGGGGTGGGGTGTCTTGATGTTCCCCAGGTTTTCCTGATATCACAGTAAATTTCAATATATTCCTTTTCAAATCTAGTCTGGATTTCCACACATCTATCTTTCAGGAACTTGGTTTAGTAAATCGTCTAACACATTCTGCAAGAGAAAACTATGTAGAGCTAATTCCTCTTTTACAGCAGAGTAACTCCATTGACTTATCAGTGTTAATTCTAACTGTATCTGGCTTACAAAAATGAAGAAGCAAATAAATGAATGCAGGAATCTGACCTTCAAGGTAAAGGGGGCTATGGATATTTGCTTTAAAAATGTATGTTTATGCTATGAGTTAGAGGACTTTCATTCATTCCAGTTCATTTTTTTGCTTCCCTTTTTTATTTGTGTGTATGTATTTCCCTAGCATTCTTTGAATGTTTCAAGGGGTAAAAAAGTAAGATTAATGTGGCTGAGTATTATCAGTTATTGTTTTCTCCCTAATATCCTGCAGCTTTATGTTGCTTGAATGTATGCATATTCAGTTTTGAACGTTGTGGGAAAAGGTTTCACTGGCATCCATTCTTGCCATTAAAGTGCTTCCCATCTGAATATTGCCTGCCAAAGTATGTGGTATCCTGCAGAGCAAAGGGATGAGGACATAGATTGCAATGAAGCTGAACCGTTTGCACTTCCTAACGGTGACACCAGACATCAATCTTTTGTAGAGACAGCCCAGAATGCAGGAGAAAAGAACTCGGACCCTTGTTCCCCCACCAAAAAAAAAAAAAAAGAAAAACCCAAACAAAAGGAGAATTATCTTCTCATTTTTTCCATTTAATTCCAGCAGTTTGCTTCCAAGATCCTCCAAGATGAATATGTTCTCAAGTAGCATAGGCTGACATTTCAGTGGCTGAGATGCTTTTGGGGTAGGAAAGAAAAAATAAAAAGGGCAAAAAATCAAAGTAAAAAAAAAAAAAAGGAATAATTCTGGAGTATTTTTTTTTTTTTTTTCTTTTTAAAGAAATTTATTTCATTTAGGCTCAGTTCTCTTTATCATAAAGCGAAGGAGCAGAGTGCTTGTTTGGTCACAGTTAATGAGTTTTACACTTTTATACCACACTTTGATGTTAGTATTCACTAACACCAAGTTATATAGGTTGGCAAATGCTCAGAACTAAATATTGCCAGTGCCGTAATCAGCCGTATATGGAGAAGCTTGAGTTAGGTCTGCAGCTTGTATAAAGTGGCACAGATCTATGGAAGTCTTTGTGCCAGTCGCTGAGGATCTTCTTTGCACAGAAATTTGTTGCAGTTTTTATTTTAATATCTAAATCTAATTTCACCAATAGGATGATTTATAGTTGTGAAGTTAATGAGCTGTATGCTCTTCTTTGTAGTAAAAAAGGTGCAGAAAGAGCGAAGTGCTGCAAAAAAGTACATCGCTACAGCAATGAGCTGCAGAAGTTAACAGATACAATGTCGCTCAGCCAAGAGGCAGTGAGAGTGTAAGGTGGACAAACGTTGCTATACCCAATAGGAACCCCCAATGAGGAACTTGCAAAACTTAAGCCCAATCTTGGTGGGAAATACTTGCCAGGGTTAGGTCTGGGTTCACAAACAGGATTTTATGCTGTGGTTTAGTTATCCATGAAACTGACATGGCACCAATTTAATTTTTTTGATACAAATCAGAGTTGTTTTCAGACTTTAATAGCTAAAGAGTCTGTTATGAAAGCCAGAACAACTGGAAAACAGGCGGCTGAATCACGCCTTATACACCCACAGAAGAGACAAGTGACAGTGTAACAGTTCCTGCCCTTGTGGTTCTTCATGATGCAGAGACATAATGCAGGGATCCTCCAGAGCTCAGGCAAGCAAAACTTTAACCAGCTGCAGAGCTGCTCCAAGCAACTACAGAACTTGAACAATTTACCTCAGAAAGGTGTGAGAAACTGATTGTGCAGTCAGAATTTGTGTGAGACCTGCTATGTACTGAAAGACTTGCCAAGTATTTCACTACTTTCAGAGATCACATATATACATGTCACTAAGACTTCGTTCCTTTTGTGTGTTCATCCTTTGAATTTTTCCTGTTTGTCTTTGTGGAAGTGTCCAAATCCAACATTTTCATGCTAAAATTGCTTTGGATCATTTACCTTCCTGATATCTTTCTCCACAAAGTAATGCACATTCAATTTCTGTTAAAAACTATGACTGAAATCAGAGATTCAGTCACTGTGAATTAATTTCTGAATTCTTACCGTTATTCCTCTGTGGGTTTTCCATGGCATGTGTGGAAAGAGACTGTTCAATTCCCAGCAACTGTATGAAAACCTCACAGGGCATGTTAGGACTGTCCTAATGTACTCGACTTGAGACTTTTATTTACATTGGTACAGCTCTGGTGCATGAAGTTTCATTCATGCAGCTTAGCTTCTGAGGCAACTATTCCTGCTGGAAGAGACTGATTCTTTGGGAATGCTGTCGCTTTTTCTAGCATTCCTGTTGATGCTTATGAGGATGCCAGGAAGTAACATAGGTCATGTATGGGTAGAGAGGACCATTATATTTTTACCTGCCTAAGCTCTGCTTTCCTAACCGTGTGGTATCTTGAATGTTTTACAGATTCAGAAGTGTTTTCTGAGTTATAATTCACAGTCCCCTGGATTCTTGCTAAGAGGGGATATGGTCTGACCCATTGTTTCTTCTGGGTAGCATATGTAATGCTTTGGCTTGTCTTGATTCTTCCCATGTTCTCCTAGACCATTCTGCATCTTAAGTTTTGCAGATCTTAGTGTGGATTTTTTGTGTGGGAGCAGTTTTGTGTTTTCAACTGGTATGGCAGCAGATCAAGCAGGAGGCTTTGGCTTATGAACAGATTCTGGAGGTAGGCTTCTTAGAAGCTGGCTCTGATTTTTGGCTTGTAAGCCATGGAAGCATATACCATGTATTACTTGATTGTAAGTTAGCCCACTCACAAAATAGTTTGCTGACCGCATACAGTAACTTAAGAAGAGGGTTGAAAAACAGAGATAATACGAAACAAAGCACAGAAAAAGCATATCTCACATTCACAGAAATATCAGATGCTGAATGCCTACTGAAATTTCCTAATTAAGCTGCTGGATTGCAATGAAGTAGGTTAGAGAGTGTACCATGGTAGCACTATTTTCTGTTTGACACTGGCCGTGGGATGTGCTGTATGATTGCCTATCCTGGCATTCAATATATTTCATTGCAAAATGACCAGAGAAGACCAGATAATGCTGAGGCTGAAGAGGTGCTTCTGAGTTGTTCCACTTCTCCTTCTGACACACAAACTCTGGGAACAAAGGCTAATGTAGTTTATTTGTCCTGTTATTCTAAACTGTAGTGCAACTCCTTCTTTCTAAATGCTGAGAACTGGTCTGTGTCAGGTACAAGAACAGATAGGTGCGTCTCAATAAAAATGTGAAGAAGAAAACAGTTCAGAAAATTGTCTGAAGCGCTACAGTGAATCAAGGCTAATGACTGGAGTTCAGATCTCCTTACAGCTAGTCTTTTGATTTATGTATGTGATTATCCTGAGACTACAAACTGCCAGCACTCACTGTAGCCAAGGCCAAACTGGAAGAAAAATGTGTCTTATTAAAAAAATAAAAAAAGGCAAAACAAAAGTGTACATTTCCCTGTATACATGCTTCTTTGTGTGTGGTATATAACACAGTCTTCCAGACAAATTCCTTGGATCTATTCCTGTTCTCATTAAACCCCCACAGCTCTATGCTTACATTAATGTAACTGGGGAAAAAATTTGTTCCAATAAGAATTATATAATAACAAGAAAACAGAGGCTTTTGGCAAATAACCTGTTTTGCAGCTCTTATTGAACAACACTAAAACAAAAAACGTAAAGCAAAGTTGGATCAGAAGAGTAGCAAAAGGGGGACTGCACCACAACAGAGTAAACAGGAGAGTCATGTACAGATCATATATACTTCTGTTGTGGAGATGATCAGTAACCTGTAGATTTCTGTTTTCATGTAAGGCATTAATTGTACTTTCTAGTCATAAAACTTAAATGGTGCTCTGCCTCAGTGGTTGTTCATCTGGTGCAAGTGTACAATCCATCAGGGAATAAGACTCTGAAAAAGCCCAGCATGAGAAGAGTCTTGTTCAAAAATTTTGGAATCATCAACAGAACAAGGTAGAACAGTAGTAGCTGTGAGTAAGAAAAGCTAATAGTTTAGTGGAGAAATTAGGTAAATACTAGATATTTTCTCTCTTTTATCTTTGGAGGGTGTGTGTGTGAAATGCACAGAAATGACTGGAAAGTGTACCTTCCAGGCCGTTTTTCTTTCCTCAGTTATTTTCTGGTTTCTAATAATTCTGACTGGAGAGCAGCAGATCCACGACAAGTTTTTCTATTGCTTGAGTGTGAATGCAGCACAGCATACCTGCCTCTGAAGCACTGCTGATTACAGCTGCTCTAGACAGCGCCAGTTTTCATGCTGGGATTGGCAGGCATCATGCTATGGATGAGGGGTTTCTTGCCAAATGCGTGGCTTTGTGGAGTTCATCATAATGTGGTGATCTGTGGCACAGTAAATGTAATTTTGTTGTCTTTTAAGTTTCTAACTAGGTAAACTGTAGTTCATTCCCTTTCTGAATACTGAAGGCATTTAATCTTGTAGGAGGTGGCAAACATAGTGAAACTGAAGGTTTTGTTTAAATTTAAGTAGATGCTGAGGGGAAGCCTTCACCTATTCTCCTAACTAGTCAGCATTGACTGAAAAAGAATAAAAACTTTATGTGACTCATCAAATGGATGTATTTCTAAATCATTTGTGGTATTTTCCAATTTGGTTTAGATCCAGGTCTTAGAAAGTGTGAAAAGCAATTACACCCTTTTAATTAAAAGATGTATGTAATCTTTTAATTCTCTAAGCATTCATCAGATTTTTACCATTTCACTAATTTTGAGGATTGTGTAAAATCGTTGTTTTCATTGACTTCACTCCTTGAAATGACTACAGGTTTTCTTGGCATCCATATTTTCTCCTGCTGTTAACCAAAATGTGTTGGGATCTGGAAATCACTGAAAGCTACAGAAATTAACAAAAACAAAGTCCCCTGTTTTCTACATATATTAAAAAAAAAAAGAAATCGTCTGTGTCAGAGTTGGCCATATCTTGGTTTTACTCTCTTGTTTTGGTCATTATATAATAATACATATGAGAAAATGCATGTGAGTCTCTTATAATTATGCTCTGATTTAAGTAACTTGTCTCTTTTTTGCTTCAAGTTACCAACATTATGAATGAAAAAGTGAAACCACAACTCTTCTGTAGGTGCATAGGTTTAGGTTTCTGTTGCGGATATTTGGTGAGCAGACCGCTTTATTCCTTGAAGAGTGCTTGCTCAGTTTCTTACATTTGTGACATTTCTTTTAGGTGTTAGGGTTATAATATTTTTAATATACTAATGGTTACAGACTGAGTTCTGGGGCTATCTGTTTCACACTTACTCATGCTGTTATTCTGTTGCTTCAAATAAAAAGTTATTGATGGTCAATTTCTTCAGGTAAATTTTTATGACAAAAACTATTTCTAATCATTGGCTCTGCCTGTTTTGCCAAGGAATTTAACATAGTCTATGACATTGATGTCAGCAAGAATAGCATTAAGGAGCAGGATTTAATTTACTTAGCTGTGACAGAAGTCAGAAATAGCTTTAGCAGTTAAATTACTTGTGGCAGAATTGTTTGTTTATGTCCCTAATATTCCTGTGTGTGTTTTTGAACGATAGATCATTTGAGATGACTTGCATATCTGAAAGATTAACATTTTACCAATATTCAGTTACCTTTTTCCATATTCCTGTTAGTGTTAAGAGGCAGTGTAATGGAAAAATGAGTGCCTTTTTGGTAATTCATTTTGAAAGCCATTTGACCTTGAAAGTAGACTGTAAAAATCATCATAGTTTCCCTTCCTTGAACTTTTCATAATGCTGAAAAATGAGTGAGGGAAAGAAGCAAGATCCAGTTACTGTACCCTGTTTGCACAGCTGTACTTCATTGAGTCAAGGCTTGTGTTACACACAGTTTGTGATAGGAAGTAAATGCTTTTAAAACAACTAAGGAGACAGGTCTTTAACCTCCACCTTTTCATATGCTTTGTTCACTCATTTAGCTTCTGTTGAGGCCTTGGGAATCATTTCAGAAACAAATTATTGCTGAGTACTGAAGCTCACCTGAATAATTCATCTCCTATTGAGCTTATTAGGCAGAGATGCACTAAGGTGAGGTTGGAGCAGTTTTGTGAGAGATCACTAATTCTTGATATAGTGAATACTGGTTCCTTCAGGAACAAATACATTTAAAGAAGGAAGAATTCTTAGATATAGTATTAAGTGTCTTATGATAGTTGAAATTACAATTTTATTTCAGCAATTGTAAGGATTTTCAATGACTTAAACACATTAAAAAATGATATTGTCATGTAAATTACCAAACTGCCAAAATTAATTAGATCTAAAATTCTCAGTTTCCAACATACAAAACTTTTACCTCCTGTTGCAAGACTATCTAATCCCATGAGATGATGAAGACACCTTGAGATTCATTAAGAGGAGTTTTTGGCATTACTTTAGACTTGCAAGTGCATTTTTGTCACCAGGCCCAAACTATGTGATATAAGCTTGGCACCAGATAATTTCAGGACTTTAAACACATTATGAGATCATTCTGTGAATGCAATTAGTATCTGCCAAAGGCACTTTTCTAATTACTCTAGTGAAACAAGTCAGTGGCAAATGGAGTGTGCAGCTGGTGGACAGACAGTTAAATTTTAATTTCTGTAATCAGCTGAGGTTTTGTGTACGTTTCATCCCTGGAAACACATGTGACCTGAAAGTTAGGTTTATGCTAAATAGGCACTATTTGGGCTTCATTAACCACCATTTTTTTCATTTTGCTATAATTAAGGTCCTCCTTGTAGCTGTACATTTGATGGCCCTAAACATTTCTGTCTTAACAACGCACTTAAAGCTGTCCAGATACCAATACACAATGCAGAGGGGCCACTCGAATCTGTGCTTAATAAGACAATACCTTGAAGCACAATCAGGATTCTGAAGTATTCATCACTGCAGCACATTAGAGGTGTCGTGCCTTCAGAGGATATGTCTGACACTGGTTTTGCCCTTATTCTAACGCCTTTTTTTGAACTGTAACATAATAGAGCCACTGCTGTCATTTGGCTGGGTCTGGAGTTCCCAGCAGGCAGCTGTTTTTCCATTTGTCACTAGTGGACAGGCAATGACTGCATTTTGTGGGCTTGAAGATTTACACCTTCCAGAAAACTGTAAGCAGAACAGCAGACACCAGTTAAGTTGTTTAAATTTGAAGCGCAAGATTTTTGGAACAGTTTGTGTCTCCTTCTGGTGTTGAAATAGATAACTTCAGTAAACAAACGCAGGCATGAAAGCATCCTCAGTCCTCATCCATCTGAGCCCTAGAACAGAGCTCCTACTAACTCTTGTTATCAGGACCCAGCTCAGGATTTCTGGCTGTTTAACTCCCATCTCAAGCATCCTTCTGCTCTTGCAACAATGATTTGAGTTCTTGCCACAGCCTCACCTTCCTCAGCTTGATATCTACACTGACTTCTGTCAACTTACTGACATTTAATGCAGCCTACCCAAACTCACCTCTGAGCATGAGGTTTTATTACCTGCTATATAAGGTAAAATAGCAAAGTGTAACTTGGGGGATTAGTTGCTTCTAACTTATGAAAAAGGCCTTGGCCAACAAACGTTGCTTTGTTCTCTAGTACATACCTCATTAGAAATTATGTGTTTTGCAGAGGTTAATATACTGTGGGCAGCGCACCAAGTACATCACAGTTCTGAAGATTACAACTTATTCACAGCCTTGAGCCAGTCTGTACGGCAGAGGTACACCTCCTGGGTAAGTTGCACAAGATTTGACAAATTAATATCAACAAGATTGTAGTAAAAGTGAAACCATAGTGTTTGTTTTCCTTCAAAGAAAAAATTTTTTTTTTTTTAAGGTATTTGACCCTGAAAACACGGAAGTTGAACCTGAGGAATGTGAGAATCATAAGCTTTAAAAATACATTCATTAATGTTTTTAGAGCAAACTTGAAAAAAGATGCAGTAGTTAAGTTTAAGAAGGCTAATTATAGCTCTGTATTTATATTTTCATAACTATTTTTAATAAAATTGGGCATTTTTTTCATTCAGTTTTTCATGCATAAATACAGCAAAAAATCAGAGTATAACTTCTAGAATATGTCTGTGCAACTGGAAGGAGCAGGGAGAGAAATCATTGCTAGAGATGGCTTTGACCATGCAGATGTATTTATTTGTCTCTGCCCATTCATGTCGTGCGTCAGTACTCCAGTAAGGGCAGTATGCCACTACTCTTACCTAGTGTTACTTCAGATACGATCTATTTTAAGTGCTGAGCTGTGTACACATGTAATATAAATTAAGGTGAGTTCTCATTTACAGATTTAAAACCTTATATTTCCAAGTGCACTCACGAATGTAGCATGCTATTCAGTGTTTAGTTTTGGGCTCGGGATGATTAAGTTCTGCTGATTTTCTCATTTTAGTTTTATGTTCTCATTTGACTCAGATATTTTTAACTCAGATTGTAGTTTGTCATTCTGTTTTTTTAATAATTTTAATATTTTGAATTTTCAGAATTAGAGGTCAAGCAAAGCAATATTCAGTGTATTTTTGTATATAAAATACATAAATGCTCTTCTCCAATGATGTATAGTACTAGTGGTGGAAGAAAATGCAGTCCCCTGGGAATCTCAACAGCTAGCCTATGAGCAAATGAGTCAAAGCTAAGTGTGTGTGCTCACACATGCAAATCCTGTGCACCTCTGTTAACCTCAGCAAAGTTAGTCTGTATTTATGTTCACATATCTGAGCATGGACTTAATCTGTTGTTCATAACTGATTTAAGTACATAACATTAAATGAGTTAAAGTGCTAGGTTAAAAAAAAAAAATACTGTTGCAAACTGTGAAGCACATACTATTTCTTAGATTTGTTTCTTAAAGTCTTCTATGTAGATTCTTAGGTTTATACAGAAAAGAATCGTCTGATGCTAGCAGGAGTGCTTCAGATTTAAATGACCACAATGAGCAATAGCGGAAGGGATGCATCTCTGTCACAATTCTGCTTCCTATGTAAATATGCCATGTTAAAGATTTAACCTTTGCACATTTACCCATTGGGACCATATGTGCAAATGCTTAACAAAAACAATAATTCAAAACAGACAAAAAGCCTGTGTGTACATATGGGTGTGTGCATGAGCACTTTGTCTGACTGCCTGATTTTGAGGATGATACCTCAGAGAGCATAAAATATTCAGGAAGGCTAATATGTCTGTCTGCCCTAGATTCTAAAGACCATCCTCAGGACCACACTGGTGTCACTTGGCAAATAATATAGGTACATTTAAAACTCATTTGCTGTGAGCAAAGAGAAATGAACCTAGGAATCCATAATACTTTTGTGTGCAGTGTTTTTTTTTCACCAAATATCTGGTATAAGCCAAAATGTTTAGTTAATGTAGATTTTGGTTTACCTCCCCCCAGAAAGTTTGAGAGTTATACAAGTTTTCTTTCTCCAAAAGCTTACTGTGCATGAACAAAACTCTTGCAAATTCTTATAGCACTGCTATTTTTCTAGGCTGCCAGACTTGTCCAGAACCCCACAAATCCATCTGCCTCAAAGCTGAAACTCAGTGAAGCCTTTAGTTAATCTTCCTTTGTTGTTGCTGAATGTGTACTGTTGAATGCAATTCGACATCCAGTTTTGTGGAGGCTGTGAGAAAGTTGTGGTGGATGGTGTGGGATTGTGGGACTGTTCTGCTGCCAGCTGTGTATGTGTTTTAAGTTAAACATTATAAGATAAATAAATCAGCATATTAATCTGTGTGGGTTGTGCTCAAGCTGATTGAAAAGATGTGAAATGAAAGAAAAGAGAAAAACATCCTTTAAGTACAATCAGTGGTAGAAATACACTCCTGAGCTTGGAACCAAATGTGTGTTGCTTCGTGTCATTTGCGCGCACAGCGTTTCTATTACTCCAGTGAAGGGGCCATACAGAGGCAGACCTGTTAAGTCTTAAGGTGGTTTTGAAGCCCATTTTGTGGGGAAAAAATATGTGGGAATAAAAATGTATATTCTTCTTCAAGAAGAAATCAGCAAGCTAATACTTTATAAATTTTTGCTTCTGATGAAACACTTAAGTGTAATTGTGAAAGGAAAGAGTTGCGTATGCACCTCAAAAAGCTATAATTTAATTCTTTGAGTACCAGTTCTCAGCTTTCCTCTGAGGGTAAGATTTAATTGCAAATATTAAATCCATAATTTGATAGCTTTAGGCTATGCATTTTGATAAAGGGTTGAATTATACCTTGTTGGTTTAAAAGTGGTGGAAAAATCTATGTATAAATCTGGAAAGGGAATAGATAACACCTTTCTTTTCAGCACAGGGTCACAAAGTTCATTTCTTATCTACTTCTTGTCTGCCAGATCTGGGATTTGTAAAGGATAGGGTTTTTTTCTACCCTTTAACTCCTGCAAAATCCTTACACAAGTATAACCCGCATGAATTAGCTGTGGGCAGCTGCCCCTTGCCCCTCTGTGTCCTGACTGAGGAGTACTGGACACATCAGCACGTGGCTCCAGCATGGAGATGGAGGGGCTTAGCGCAGGAAACTCGGCCCACCTGCTAAATCTCAGGAGTTTCCAATTTTTCCTTTTCCATTGTGGAAGCATTTATTAGCTTTTACTTGCAAATGGGAGGGAGAAAGGTAGAGTATGCCCATGTCAGAGAGTATGCAGCAGACAAGCATTCTTCAAAAGGGACAATGCCTTAAGTGTGAAGGCACACATCTGCACTGCAGCAGCCCCAGATACAAATCCCTCTCCACTCCCTTGCTGCGTGCCTTTCCCATCAGGTTATCAGTTATTGCAGAGCTCTCTCAATCTATCTCTGAATCCACAAGTGGGAAAAGATCTGCGAGTGTGATAAACAGTTTTCTGCAGTTTCAACCTTAAATACCATCTTGGAGGCAGGAAAGCTTTTCCTCTACAGATTAGTGAAAGCTGGTACATTCCCATTAAATGTTTTGATTTGGTGAATTGGCATTTCTAGTGAAAAAACTATTTAATAATTTTATTGGGTTTTTTTTTTTTTTTTCCTGTCATTAATCCTGTTTCAGTGGAACCACATATAGGAGAAGCTAAATCTTTTGTTTAAGAGAGGGTTTTATTCCTCCCTGTGGGTTCTACTTCTGTAAATGATCTTTGAAATCCTTAATCTGTGCAAAATAAAGCTTATGTTGCAAGGAAACTTGAGGCAGTTAGGAAATCCTTCTCCTTTGTCAATCTCAGGTTTACCTTTAGATTTATATAAAAATTCTCTCCTCTCTCCACTTAACAGAGAAATCCTAGTACTCATTGTGAGAAGTCGGTTAGAAAATAAATATGAAGATGATCCTTCCTTCCCTTCCGAATCATCTGCAACTACCACCAAATTGCCTGTGATACTTCTAGGGAAAAAGCATTAAATTTTTAACCCTGCTTTCAGTCCTACAACCGTTTCCATGAATAATGTGAAAACCAACTGTTTGGTTTTACTTTTTGTTGGGGTTTTTTTGTTGTTTGATTTGTTTTTTTGCTTGTTTTTAAATCAGCTTCCTTTCCATTTTCTTAAAAAAATTTCCTGCTCTTATCATGCCATTAGACAGGTACAATCAATATTAAGTGAAAACTAAGGTAGCTTTACTTAAATTTGGCTATGTGTCCTATTCCTTCGTTGACTTCTTTGCCAAGGTAACCTTTGAGAAAAACCATGACAGCCTTTTTACTCTTGTGAGACAAGTATCTCTGAGGTTAGAGGGATAAGGATAAAGGAACTTGGAAAAGACTGACTCCATGACAGTGTTCAGGCCATTTCCTCTAAAGTATGGGAGGTTTGCACTATATGTTTGTTTCAGAGCATGGTTTGTAGGTTTGAAAGTTGTGGGTTTCCATTCAGTATTTTTCTGCACAAGGCAGTCTAATCTGCATTTTTAATTTTTAAAGAAGTCTCATGCACATCTACTCCAGAATTTCATGTTTAACTGCCACATACCCTGATGGCATTTATTAGCTCCCACGTTATGTAGGAGTTGCTGTGAATTTTCATGAGTTCGCTTAGATTGAGTGTTTCTTAGGGATTGAATATGCAAATTTCATCTTCCAAATATATTTTTCTTCTGTTTTATAAATGTTATGCAAACTCTTCAGCCTTTGAGGATTGGACTGATTAAAACAAAGTAGCTATTTACATTATTTCCTCCAAGTTCCAGAAGCTCAACATAATTTTTCCACTACAATTCCTTTGCTTTTTGGAAAAGGATTCTGAAGGCATTCAACCAGAAACACTCCATGTGTAGTCTGTGGGACAGCTGTGATCTGTGAAGCCTTTGATTGGAGTTTATGAAATCACAGCTGTCCCAGCCCTACCAGGTGATACTGCAGCAACATAAGGGTTTTTTTCATGTGCTTCAGTTGTTACCTGGTGTTGCAGGCAGCATACCAAACTGGGACTGCAAGGCCTTAGTCCTCCATTGGCTCAAGACAGTGAGATATGGCTGTGGTGACTTTCTCAAGAGTGTCATTCACACCATGAGGGTTGTTTAACAACCTCTGTGTGACATCTTACCTAATGGGTAGCCCCTTTGGCAAAAGCTGAGGGAATATTGACATTAAGTATGTGTGCAGACCTATGCTAAAGGAATTCCTGGCTCAGGAGGCCTGTCATGTCTATTAAATTCCTTTCTCTGATGTTAAACTATTTGATTTTTGTGCAAAGGACAGTAGGAACTTGAAAATGAATTTTGCTTATTTTGCTGTTTCACAGGGAGTTCTTATCTGCTATCTGGATTTTCCAAGTGCTAAAGAGTTTTAAGGCTTTTAAGATAGCTCCAAAATCTCTGTATTGTAGGGAAGGATTGTTTTTCATGCAGCTGGTATAATACAGTGTCAGGTAAAAGAAGAAAAAAACCAAAAATACATAGGCCTTTTTCTGAGGAAAACACACAAAGTTGTAACACGTGAAGGTCTTGGAAGTCCTGTTCTATTGCTCAGCCAATTAATCAATTAACAATGAAATTCCTAGCACGCAGTGTCTTTGCTAAGTGAGCAGTTTTCTGAAACTGCTTTTGTGTTAGCACAGCTTTAGATAAGCTCAGCAATGTATTGGAGCTTCAGGGGGAGATATCATGAGGAATTTATAATTAACTTTGAAAGCCAAGTTGCCTTGCCCTTTTGGTGCTCACATAGGGAGTTCGGATGGAAAAGCTATAGTGTTATAAATTCACACCTTTCTTGCTCCGTGATAATTCTCCCCTATAAGTGAACCCTCCGTGTCGAGGATATGTTCTTGCTTGCTCCATATAGTATGCAGAATAAACATCTATATTTCTGAGTTCTTTTCTTGATATTTCTATTTGCTCAGTATGACTTTTGGGAAATCACTTTTCCATTGGTTTGTCTCGTTTGCAATATTACATCTAGGAGCAATATAATAGTATCTATTCTCTGTCTACATCATGGAGGTATTAGAAGAAACAGTTATCTCATGTAGTGCTTTGAGCTCTATATCCTCACGAGTTTAGCATTATGAATCTAATGTATGTTTTCTTTCTCATTTTTCAGATTTTCAGCTTGCCCATGGCTCTTTTCATTCCCCCATCAGTATTTGCTGTTCATCTACAGTTTAATCTACTCTACCAGTTTTGGATACATGCAGAGGTAAACTGTGTTTTTAAGCCATACCTAAGCAGTTAGCCTGGAGCAGTGTCCTGGAAATCCACTAGCAGCTGATTTATTGTGTAAGAAAAATCTTTGTCTGACTTCTTTAAGGAGAAACATCTGTTCATTTTTATTCCTTTTTCTGAATATATATTGCTAAGTTTATAAGAAGCAATGAGGCCAGTTGGTCCCAATTAGATTTAAAAAAAGAGCAACTGTAAGAAATCAAAACTTTTTGCTATTTTAATACTATATTTTCCTATCTTGCAGCTTATTAAATGTTTCTGGCAGATACTGGAACTGATTTCATTTCTAAGATAAATATTTTAGGGAAAAAATATCCAAAACACAGTGCTTCTTAAAGATCATTTAGAGTTTCAGCTGAAGTCAGATATTGTTTCCTTCTTTGTGCAAGTAATTCTCAGATGACAAATGCTCTTTGGTTATCTGAAGGCTATTTGTTTATGAGTGTGCCTATTTATTTGTTTTGTGAGTGCATAGACCATACAATTTACATATTTATACAGTTTACATATGTATAATAACTCGCTGAAATTAGTATGTAATTTCCTTCACTGAATGGCCTTCTGCTTCCTTGCACTGCAGTAGAGGTGCTTAAAGGTATCCCATGTTATAAGGCAGTAGCATGTTTTTCAGCTGATTTTCACGCCGTGATTTTCTCTACAAGAGTTATTCCTTTGATTATTCTGACCATACATATGCCTTTTTTCCTCTGTAGTTTCCTCATGTGATCTATAAGAAGAATTTTTTTAAGGCTTTTTTTTTTTTTTTCCCTTTACCTGCTGTTTTAAGTGATTGTGTTGCTCAAATTACTTTCTCTTTTCTGTGTGTTTCCTGGGGGTAGGGATTTTAAGGCAAAAATCTACTTAGAGTGACCCAATAGAAAACTCCTGGTTTTGAAATTTTACTTCTCTTGGGCATATTCCTAAAATCATTAATGCATGTATGATGCTCTACGGCACCTCATGAATAGGGAAGACTTACAATAAAATGTCACACACATCACCAGAACTGGCATAAACTCAAGCAGTGCATAATTAAACTTGTCAAAATTATTTTGAACAAATTTTAACACTTTGAAATTATGCCAAATGAATGCTCTGAACCACATGGTAGCAGGTTCTTTGCCCAAGCTTCCCCAATCTGGTTTTACTGTGTTTTGCCACTAAGAGAAAAACAGTATGCCTCATCTACATCTTCTTTGCTGTCTGAAGCCATTTTTTTCCTTGGCTGAGATGTTTCTAATGTTCTGCTGCATAGTGGTAACTCAATGAGTCTCAGCACTGTTGCCACAGTGTGCATCTAAAGTTTCTGAAGTGAATT
>JAOEHY010019350.1:24749-35718 GCA_025447955.1 Psilopsiagon aurifrons | reverse complement strand
TCCTGCCTGACCAATCTGGTGGCCTTCTATGATGGGGCTACGGAACTGATGGACAGGAGTAGAGCAGTTGATGTCATTTACCTGGACTTGTGCAAAGCATTTGACACTGTCTCACATGACATCCTTGTCTCTACATTGGAGAGACATCAATTTGATAGGTGGACCACTGAGTGGATAAAGAGCTGGCTGGACGGCAGCACGCGAAGAGTTGTGCTCAATGGCTCAATGTCCAGCTGGAGATCAACAATGAGTGGTGTCCCTCAGGGATCGGTGTTGGGACCGATCTTGTTCAACATCTTTTTTGGTGACATGGACAGTGGGATTGGTTGCACCCTCAGCAACTTTGCCAATGACACCCAGCTATGTGGTTTGGTCGATACACTGGAGGGAAGGAATGCCATCCAGAGGGACCTTGACACAACTGTGGGGTGGGCTGATGCCAACCTTATGGAGTTTAACCATGCCACGTGCAAGGTCCTACACCTGGGTTGGAGCAATCCCAGGCACAGCTACAGGTTGGGCAGAGAAGAGATTGAAAGCAGCCCTAAGGAGAAGGACTTGGGGGTGCCGGTCAATGAGAAACTGAACATGAGCCGGCTGCAATGTGTGCTTACAGCCCAGAAAGCCAACCGTATCGTGGGCTGCATCAAAAGGTGCATGACTAGCCGGTCGAAGAAGGTGATCTTGCCTCTCTACTCTGCTCTTGTGAGACCTTACTTGGAGTATTGTGTGCAGTTGTGGTGTACTGATCACAAAAAGGACATGGAACTGTTGGAACAACTCCAGAGGAGGGCCATGAGGATCATGGGATTGGAGCACCTCCCATATAAAGATAGGATGAGAAAGTTGGGGGTGTTCTGCCTGGAGTAGAGAAGGCTGCGTGGAGACCTCATAGCAGCCTTCCAGTATCTGAAGGGGGCCTATAGGGATGCTGGGGATGGACTATTCATTAGGGACTGTAGTGTGAGGACAAGGGCTAACAGGTTCAAGTTTAAACATAGGCAGTTTAGTTTAGCTATAAGGAAGGAATTCTTTGTTGTGAGGGTAGTGAGGCCCTGGAATGGCTTGCCCTGGGAGGCTGTGAATGCTCCATCGCTGGCGGTGTTCAAGGCCAGGTTGGACAGAACCTTGAGTGACATGGTTTAGTGGGAGGTGCCCCTACCCATGGCAGGGCTGTTGGAATTAGACGATCTTAAGGTCCTTTCCAACCCTAACTATTCTGTGATTCTATGATTTGCCTTAGATTCTTGCATAAACATTGTAAATTCTAAATATTTTAAATAACATAGTTCAGATTAGACATAGGTAAATTACATAAAATTGACTTGTTTGCATTGTTTAAAAGTTCAAGTATATGTATTTTTGTTTTATTTTCTTCCCTTTTTTATTTACATTTTTCCTTTTATTCTGTGTAGATGAATTGATGTTCAGGAAAAGAAACAAGGCCAAAACCTTGGAAAGTCATTTCAGTCAAGGATAAACTGTTATCCTTACAACCATTATCATTACTAGATATCATTTTTTCACAGCTCCAAAATTCTCCCTAGTGGGCAGTAGTCCATCTTACTAAACTACCTACCCAGAATTCAACCTAGTTTCATGCAATAGTCTGTCTATGCTCATGAATGTCCATCTCTTAACTGCAATGGAGTTGCATAGCCTCCAGGGAGGTAGCTAATTTTGTTGGCTGCCTCTATTTCATCCATCTTCTAGCAAATAAACAAGGGCTTTCTTTTTCCCTAGTGCTGCCCACTTTCAGAAATCCAAACGTTTGTGCAGTGAAAGCACCAAGTTAGTACAAAGGCTGCAATGCCCAAGTAGAAAGCTATGAATTCTCATGCAATCTCAGAATCAGCTTTCACAGCCTCAGTAACTACAGGACACAAGACTAGGTCTCCAGAAGACGAAAACTAATATGTAAGTCTGGTGGGAAAATCTGTGGGCAGAGTCAAACTGAGCTAGTGTTTTTCAAGCAACTCTTCTTACAGGTACACCCTAATCAATAAAATGTAAGAAGATGAGACTGTTTAAGATCTTCCTTTACTCTCTGGTACTCAAATTAGCATTTAATTCATAGCAGGGAATTCCTCTTATTCAGGTTATTTTAAGGATTTTAAACAACCATCATCCACTACTGCCATAGAAAAAACAACAATAAGATTTAGATTACTGAATTCTCATTCAATTCTTACTGGTATGAGACAATCATATCAGTTCGATCAATGGCATTGGAAGGAAACAAATCATTAGTTGAAGGAACTATTTCGCAATCCTGATAAATTTTTTTTAAACATTAGATAAATTCTCCTTCTAGACCTCAGTCCATAATTTTCATGGAAATTTACAGACAAGCTAAGTGAATGTGATACCATTTTGCTTGAAGAAACAAATAATTTATAACAGATTTGGACCTTTTGCCCATTATTCAGTTATGGGCTATGGAAGATCTAATTTTAAAAGTATATATGCTGTCTTGTTTCCGTTTACATTAACGTAGTAGAAGATTCTTGTTGTGAAGAATGGTTACCTTTAAAGATTGCAAAGAACAATTCCATGTTATTGTATAAACAATGAAAAAAATACAGCAACATCAAGTGCAGCATGAAGCTAGCTTCTGTGTGAATGTATGAAAAGAAAATCTGATCCATGAGCTGCAATAAAAAGTCTTTTTGTATGGAAGTTATAAACATTGAGTTCATGTCAACGTTTTCTGCAAAAGGGTTTGATTTAGTGCTCCAGCAGAGCTGTTTTGCCAGCAAAAACCAACAAATTACTTCTTCCAGAAGGTCATGGAGACTCAGAAGAAAAACATTTTACTACTTCCTCCACACTACATTCACTAGGGAATAGAAATCTTAAATCCTGGATGAAAACAAGTCACACTGCACCCCGGCAAGCTTAGCCAGGCAGGACAACTGTAGATTTGTGGTCAGTGTTGTAAGCCCCTTTAGGTGAAGACACTCCTTCCATATGATGCTTAACACGATATGCTTGTGATCATGACTCCTGTTCCTTACTACTAGTAGAAAACAAACAAGTAACAATTTCTTGTGTATATGTAGATCTATGTACAACATCTAGTAATTTTGCTATAAATCACATCAATAACTAACATTTGATTACACTCTGCTCATTTTCTCTCTTTCATCCAGAACAGCTACATTAATTTTAAGAAAATACTCCTATTTTGCATGTACCAATTAAATAACAAAGTATCCTGTACTGTGAAATGGGCATCTACATCTTTATCATTGTCTCTAACACAACCCTTTTGCAAAAAGTGGCTCAAGGAATAGGCAGCACAAAAGAGTCAGTCATCTGATACAGGGCTTGCTGGTTAGCCTTGGAAGCAAGTTGCAAAATCAAGTGCCCTTCATTGAAATTCCTTGCCTACAGTCCCTTTGCATTTATAACTGTGGGAAATGAGCTCTGCCACCTGAGCTGGCCTCAGCTGCCATGGCGTCGCATGAAGATAGATGTGATCACTTATAGAGGTACAACAGGGAGCACTCTTCTGCTCTGCTTTCATCTCACTCCCTGATCTCAGATCAAAGCAGGAAGACAAGCAGAGCAAGGGCATGTCTACATGGGGACATTACATCAGTCTAGTTTGTTCACCCTAAGAGCAGCAATTTAAATACATCTCATTCAAAGGCTTTTGCACTGGTTTGTCATGCCAGGTTAGAATATTTTTGTTATTAATCATAACATAAAAACAACTCTGTACTTGTCTGAATTAACTGCCTCCACTTCCCGACCAATATTTCATGGCTCAGTGTTTGCAGTTGTGTTATTTTTCCTGTGTTGTAGGAGGCCCACTTGAAATTAAAGAAATTTGTGGGTGGGGGAACAAAACAGAATCAAATGAATGCACTCCTTGAAATCTTTTCCTGGTATACATTAACATCATCAAAAGCATTATTCAACTGCTGTCATGCAACATCAATGATCCATTACTTAATGCTGTAATTAGTGTAATATGAACTGAACAACACATATTTGCCATAGCACCACTGGGCATATTTTCCCTTTTTGCAGACACAAGATCACTGGCAGCACAGTTTCAGGACAAAAACACCTGCTTTCCTCATGGGAAACAAAACATGCAAAGTTAACTGGGCAGAGTTCACAGTTTGCAGCAGACAAACATCACCATGAAGCTTTTCATCAGGTCACAAGAGCACTATGCTCCCAGAGGCTGGAAGTTCAGCACCCAGAGCCATCTCCAGGCATGAGCTAATTCATCTGATGTTGGCAAATCAGCTGTCAGGGGTCCTATTCTGGAGCTATGCCAGTCACCTGGATCTTGTCCTGCCCAATGCAATTGCATCATCCCTTCTGCAGAGTGTTTTTAGTCCTGATCCTCCAAGGCCTGTCAGACCACAGAGGAGGAGTCAAATGGTAGAAACAGGCTCTTCAGAGAGGTACCTTATCAAAGACTTAGATGCAGCACTGTGCTTGAATATGGGAACATAAACTTTCCAAACAATCAGCAACTTAGATGAAGTTCTTCTTCTTGCCATTCCAGAGTGATTGTCACCTCAAAGCATTTTAATTTTAGAATCTGGAAATTTCTAACAGAAGTCAGATTCATGAGAAGAGTTTGAACCATATCCAATATAATTTAAACCTGTTTCTGAAATCTAAGTATTTTAAGGGCAGCATAGTGAACTGTCATTAAAAGAATGCTCTAGCAGAAACTGAAATTTTGAGCTTCTGGTAAAGTGAATTTTTCATCTCTGTTAATGAGCCCATCCAAAAAAAAAAAAAAAAAAAAAAATATAATAGGATCATTATGTTTCTTTAAGTTTTTAGTATTCACTGTTGATCACACAGTTCTGGTAATAACCTGTCTCTGAAACTTCATGGTTACATTTTGAAATCCATAATCACTCACAGGGACAGAAATATTTGTATGTGATATGTGATCTACTTTCAAAAGCAGGAGCTATTAAATTCAGGTCAGTTATTAGCACAAATTAATTTTCTGTTTCCCATTTAACTTCAACCGTGTTCTCCATAGATAAAGAGAGAGACATTTAATGGCACACAACTATTACAAGTATTTGTCCCTCCAGTATCAACCTGTACCACATGTGTCCAGTTCTGCAAATGCAAACAACAGTTGATGAGGAGCTGGACTGGTACAAAATTATTTCCAGACATCCAGTATCAGAAATGCTTGCTGGCTACTTCCAATTATGTGAGGCACTAAGTCTCCAGAAGTGCACATTTTAGCAAAAGTCATTACAAACCTAAATAGTTGTATATATTTTATGACAGTGTGTCAAAAAATTTATTAGTAATATTTTCAAAGACATATTAAGTAGGTAGAGGAAACATTTATTACATTGTATTTTTGATGGAAAACAAAGAAACCTGAAACAAAGTGGAAAATTAAAACTGCCTGTTTTTTTCTGTTGTCATATTTAAAATACGTTATAACTCTTATAAATTTTTAATTAAATTAAGTGAAACATTACCAGAAAAGGAATTTCACAACAAAAAATGCCTTAATAACATAATGATACCAATTATATTCTTGATGTAGATCTTTGTCCTGCTTTAATACTTAATGTTGGCATTATCGGACCCAAAAGAATTTTAGTCTTGAAACCTCAACAAGATATGCAAGCCAATTAGTAAGTAAATAAATAAAACTAATGGTTTTTATTCTTAAAACATGCATTCTAGCGGTCTAGCAGGAACTTACTTTTCCTTTCCTACAAACTGGAACACAGTAAGATCAATTGTATGTGCAGGAAATTGCCTTCATAGAGCACTTCAAAAATTAAAGATGTCATAGAAGTATCAACACGCATATGAGAATTCCCTGAGTAGAACTACAAAAATCTGTTTTCTCAAATGTTTGACTGAGTCTACCTGTATTATGTCCCTGGACATAACCTAAAGCTTACATGGAAGACTCCAGTAGTCTTGCTGAAAAAGAAAGCTTACATGGAGACTCCACTAGTTAAAAGTGACATCATTGTGGAAACTGGTGAAGAAAGGAGAGAGAACATGCAGAAAAAAATAGACTTTCAAGAGTTGTATGTGTTCTTGCTATGCAGAAGAAAGAATCTCAACATCACTTAGTGGTTTACTCTTTACAGACCCTCTGACAACTTAAGAAGCAGCTACATAAAGCATTATCCAGTCCTATTGAGAGCTCCATAGGTAATCATCATTGCAGATATTTAAACATAAGTTCAGCTTCTAAACAGAGGACAAATATTTCTGGTCAACAGAATAATAAGTGCTGTTACACAACACAGGGACACTAGAAAGCATGGAAACTTGTCTCAGGGTAAAGCAGTAGTAATTCTCATCTTCAACAGATTTGGCAGCACTCCATTTTACATAGCTCTAGACCTCAGCTTATACCATTTATCTTGTTAAAACTTTTCCTTTCTCACAAATACAAACCCAAGCGAATCTGGAGTAGGAATAGTTTGAATGTTAAGTCACCTATGATAAAAATACTTGTGAAATCATGAACCTGGAAGAAAAATGAAGTAAGGCTTTTTAATAAAAAACAAAAGAGCACGAACAACCCAAAAATAAAGATTACCCCTTCCAGAACACAGAAGAATCATTGCATATTGGTTACTGCCTTAGAAAGAACAGTCATATTTTTTATGAACTGAACATGAAAAATGGATGCACCATTCATATACACATCATAACTATTTTGTGCAGTCACTATAAATGTTAACCCACTGGCTGCATGCAAAGCTTTGACAGAAAAAAAGTGAAAGCCCCTAGAGAAACACTGGTTTGCTTTTATTCTTCTACCTTAATACCACAAAGTAACAAAACTGATTTAATTGATTAAAAAATAACTGATTTCATTGACAAAGCTACATAATCTATTTGCAGACTACATACTTGGATCACCTTCACCTTCTGCATGAGTCAAGCAATATCTTCTGGGATATATTTCTACCTTAACATTTGGCAAGCACAGCTTTAAAGTTCAACATGCATTGCACTTGCTAAAACCATTTGCTAGAATATGTCTGGTAAAATTATTCTCTAAACTAGTGACCTTAAGATTGAAACAGTCAGTTATAATAGCCCTGACATAATTTGAAAGTGATTTCAGATCACTAAAATCCTAGAGAGAGAGAGCCTAGTTTCAATTTCTTCAGGGACAGATGTTATTCATGCAGTGATTGCTTTGAAGTTGTAAGTTATATAGAATTAGCAAAATACTCATAGATGTAAATATCATAAACATGATAAAAAGATGCTAATTATAATGATTTGATAACCTTTCCTTTTCCAGATGTGTGAGGTGATTTGGAAATAATCTTGTGTCTTTTTATCAAATCACTGAATCACAAATCACTGCTTTGTTCAAGTTTGACAGTTAATATTTTTGTACACTACCACAATTACGCTGAACACACTTCGCAGCTAGTTGGTAGGTCAATGTTGGTCACGCACATTTCTAAAAATCAGCCAGATTTCTACTTCTTGTCAGGGTAATTTTTAGGATCAGAAAGCAATTTCAAATGAACTCCAGTAGGTCACTAATTGTCAAAAAAATAGTGTTTGAAAGGCATTTATAGCTTCAGGAATCTTTTGGCAGGTATAGAACATCCATTTGTTGAGTATTAATCATAAAGGAAAAATGGATGCACTATCTGTCTTGGATGCAACATTTTTATGACAGTTTTACAAAATCAATTTAAATACACACAGAAAACAGAATGTATCTCTTCAATTAGCATCGATTTTTCAAATATTTGCAAGTGGAAAGAAATTACCTAAGTCCAATGTTGAAAATATTAACAGTAAATAAAATAATTAAAAAAAAATATCACATCAAAGGCCTTTTACAAAATATTTTGTTTTTCTTTAAACAAATTTCTTTAGTGGATTTAAAGAAGAATAAAAAAGTCTTTATAAGAATTAAATTCAAATGGAGGCCTGTCACTGTTGCATGTTCCGCTAACTTAAGTGTGGCAAAGGCATCGTTCCTTCAGAATAGTCAGATCTCAGAGCAGTTCTGACAGCCAAAGCCAGTAATTACTTGAGACTTTCAGTTCTGCAGAAGGACCACAGAACTTGTTCCTAGTCCTCCCAAAACCTCAAAACTTGGATAGTCGGATGATTTCATTTTAAAGTCCACTGAGATGATGGAATAAAAATTTGTTAACATTGTCCTTGTCAGTGTTAACAAACCCTGCAAGCAGGCACAGAACAGAATGTGTCTAAGTCCATTAACCAAAACTCTATTTTGTTTTGAATGATGCTCTGACGTACACTAAGGCAACGGACAACATCATTCTCATCTAGATAAACTCAATGTTTTTCTCAAATAAGCACTACTAAAATAAAAGTTTTGGCAGCAAGTGAAAGCAAAGCAATATATTGCACAGAGCACCAGGGAAATGGGTGCATCCATTCGCTCTCTGGCAGTTTCAGCTTCACAAAACAACATCTCTAGAATGATCATGTTGCAGTTTGTTTTAATGTTGTCAACAACCTTTGGAACTGCAAAAGCAGCGAGTGCTTTAAAGTCAGGGGCTGGACAGAGAGATGGCAATGGTTCTTCTGTACATGGAGAGCAACAGTACTGAAAACCACACAAAGAGCATCCTTTTTTATAATGCAATCACCAGAAAATCTGTAAGAACCTCAGAATATTGTGAAGACCCAGGTGGTAGCACATGGATTCTTCAAAAGAAAGAAAGAATGAGAAAATGGTTATTTTTATTAAACAAGTTGTTATTGTGGATTAAATTTATCACTTTTTACTGCTATTACAATATAGATGGCAATCCAAAATATGACGGACATGATAAAATTATGAGAACAAGATCTCATTGAATTTATTTAACTTAATTTAATGTGTTTACATACTTACATACATAAGAAATGTGTAATGATAAAATTTTGGTAATTCCCCTAATAATGCCCATTATGTTGACAAGAACTTTTCTGGTTTATTCTCATGAATGGACAAATTCTTTACTGATAGAATGAAAAGTATATTCTAGTTTGCATGACAGTGAAAAAGTGCAAGCATGCAGGGGATAAAGGCAGAGGAATTTTCACCATATCATTTCATGGCACATTTTTGAGTTGTTCAGCTCAGCATTGATTGAAATGGATTACTCCTACCATGATATGTCTGTCTGAATACATTGCTATTGCAGGAGGCACCTGGTGGCACTGCCACACATTGTGTTGCAAGTTTTTTTTCTAGACAAGTGGGCAGTCCTTGGTTTACCCAAAAATGTCAAGCCATTGTTATTTTTTTAATATACATTTCTTGGGAAAACTATGGTAGTTTTCTGTGCATTGTAGTCTCCTGACTTGAGCCTATTCCCACAACATAAGGGCTCTACTGGAACTGGGCAGTTGGGTTTGTGATGACCTCCACTAAAGGACAAAACTGCACACCGTGCATGAGCTAATTCCAATAAGCTACTATCCTAGCTCAGCAGCACTAATTTCTCCAGCAAGAGCATAGATTGCCATGCCCCAGCTTCTGCTGTCTTTTACTATGTGGTGACAGTATGACCATAAAAAGGAAAATGTGTATAACATATGTTGAAGCATTCATATGTAATTTCTATTCAAATATCCTTTTTTTTTTTTTTCACCCTAATAAACGTGAGCATTGATCTGAGGCTGTTCAAATACAGCAGCACAGATCATTTCGATTATTTTGCTGGAAGGAAAAATAGCGATTTCTTCCCACCCAGAGGAAAAAAAACCCTCAAATAAATCAGATCTGGTGTGAATGCAGATCCCACAGATGTCTCTACACTAAATTCTTTAGTGACAAGGTTGCTAGTATGAATTACATGTCCAATATTAGAGAGTGAGAAAAAGCTGGTAAGTGGGAAAGTAATATCTTTTGCACTGATAAAGTAGAACTATAAAGACAGCTGTAATCTACACAAAGACAGGATAAATGAGGATGTAAATTAGTAAATACCTGTCTTGCAATTCTTTGGAAGCTTCTTTTTCAGATCTCTAAACTCACACACCTTTTTATACCAACCTTAAAAGCCACATCTGTAAGATGATTCAAAGAAACCCAAGCCATTCTTTAAAAATATTAATAATTTTCTTTATAAAAATTTGGTCTTAAGGTAAGCATATTGGGTTTGCCTGGCAAAGTTTTGGTAGCATGGAGGCTACAAGAAGGGCTTCCATAAGAAGCTGCTAGAAGCTTCCCCCATGTCCAACAGAGGCAATGTCAGCTGGCTTCAAGATGGACCCACCTACTGACAAGGCTGACTCTTGTCAGTGGGGGCAATATCACCTCTAGGATAACACAGTTCTGAAGAGGAAAAACCCTGCTGTGCATCAGCAACTGGGAGAGAAGAGTGAGAATATGTGAGAGAAACAGCCCTGCAGACAGAAAGTGGAGACGATGCTCCAGGCAGTGGAGCAGAGGTTCCATTGCAGCCCATGGTGCAGCCCATGGTGCAGCCCATGGTGATGCAGCTGTGCCCCTGCAGCCCATGGAAGTCCATGGTGGAAAAGATTCCACCTTCAGCCCTTGGAGGACACTACACTGGTGCAGGGGGATGCCTGAAGGAGGTTGTGACCCTATGGGAAGTCCATACTGGAGCAAGGTGCTGAGAGGAGCTAGGGCCCCATGGAGAGAGGAGCCTGTGCTGAAGCAGGTTTGCTGTAGGACCTATGGCCCACAGGGACCCACACTGGAGCAATCTGTTCCTGAAGAACTGCACCCCATGGAAGGGACCCACAATGGAGCAGTTCATGGAGAACTGCAGCCTGCAGTTCTAGCTTGCACTAGAGAAGCTCATGGAGGACTGTCTCCTACTGGAGGGACCACACGCTGGAACAGGGGGAGAGCATGAGGAGTCCCCTCCTGAGAAGGAAGGATCTGCAGAAACAGCGTGTGATGAACTGACCATAACCTCTATTCCCAATCTATCTGTGCCTTCTGGGGGAAAGAGGTGGAGAAATCAGGAGTGAA
>JAOEHY010019350.1:13122-24345 GCA_025447955.1 Psilopsiagon aurifrons | reverse complement strand
AGGTGTTTCAAGATCTCTTTTTATTTTCGTATTACCATACTCTGATTTGATTGATAATAAATTAAACTAATTTCCTCCCTCGAGTCTGTTTTACCTGTGATGCTAATGAGTGAGTGATCTCTCCCTGTCCTTTTTCTCAACCCATGAGCTTTTCATTATATTTTCATTATAATCCCCTGTCCAGCTGCAGAGGGAAGTGATAGAGAGTTTTGAAGGGCACCATATGTCCAGCCAGGGTCAGCTGACCTCAATGAGGTTTCATCTGGACAAAAAGGCATAATTATTACTGGTTCTGAAAGAGTCAAACATTCAAAATTTAAATGCCATAATGCAGCAATATTGCAGCAAAAGAATATTGAGGGAAATAAAAGTTCTTTCCTGTTTAAAAAGAGCTAAACAGTTCTTTATTACAACTTTTTAAGATTTACCATTACAAAGTAAGGTAGATGTATCCTTGGTGGAAGACAATTAGGTCAGAGAATACTTCAGAACCCTGGGCATATGTAAATCCACAATCCCTGAGGGGATGCACCCACGAGTGCTGAGGAGCCTGGCAGATGTCCTTGTAAGGCCACTCTCAATAATCTTTGATTGGTCATGGTATGTTGGACACGTACCTGAAGACTGTAGGAAAGCAGATGTCTCTTCTATCTCGTGTTTGTGGGTGTGAAATTTCATGAATCTTAAAGAAGAGCAAGAAGGAGCACATAGGGAACGACAGGCCAGTGAGCTACACCTTGATCCCTGTGAATGTGGTGGAGAAGCTAATCCTGGAAACCATTTCCAGGCGTATGAAGGAAAAGTAAATAATCAGTAGTAGTCACAGTTTCTCCAAGGGGAAGTCATGTTTGATTGCCTTGATAAGCTTCTAGAGTGAATTCACTGGATTGACAGATAAAGGGAGAGCAATGGATGTTGTCTATCTAGACTTCAGTGAGGCCTTTGTCTCCCATAGGATCCTCATAGAGAACCTGCTGAAGTATGGGCAGGATGAGCAGTAACATGGATGGAAAACTGTCTTAACAGCTGAGTCCCAAGTATGGTGACCAGTGGCACAAAGTCTAGATGGAAACCAGTAATTTGGATTGTACCTGAAGCATCAAATCTGCAGGTGATCATTGTCATTAATTATCTGGATAATGGGAAAGAGGGCACCCTCAGCAAGTTTTCTGATGACGCAAAAGTAGTGCTATGCCAGAGGATTGTTCTGTCAACCAGAGGAACAGGCTAGAGAGCTGTGAGGACAAAACCAGCATGGAGTTCAACAAGGAGAAGTGCATTTGGGGAGGAAAAACGCCAGGCACTGGTGTGTGTCGGGACCAGTTAAGTGGAAAGCAGCTCAGCAGAAAAGAACCTTGGAGTCCTGGTTGACACATAAGCAGCAATGTGTCCTTGCTGCAGCAAAGGCAAATGGTATCCTGGGCTGCCTTAGGAGTGTTGCCAGCAGGTAAATAGAGGTAGAACCTTCTCTTCTGCTCGGTACTAGCAAGTACTGGACTGCTGTGTTCAGTGCAATGGACATACTAGAAAGAGTCCAGTAAAGTGACACCAAGATGATGAAGTGACTGGAGTATTTTTCCTGTGAAGAAAGATTAAGGGAGCTAAAAGTTCTTCCTGGAGAAGAGAAGGCTCAGAGGATCTCATCAATGTGCACAAATACCTGCAGGGAGGGTGCAGGGAGGATGGAACCAGTCTCTTTTCAGTGGTGCTCAGCATCAGGACCAGAGACAATGGGCACACACTGAAACACAGGAGATTCCCTCTGAACATCAGGAAACATTCTTTCTCTATGAGGATGACCAAGTGCTGGCACAGGTTGCTCAGAGAGGTGGTGCTGTTGAAAATATTACAAAGCCATCTGGACATGGTCCTGGAAAACTTGTGTTGATGAATCCATTTGAACTTGGGGGTTGGACCAACTAACCTCTACAAGTCCCTTCTAACCTCAACCATTCTCTGATTCTGTGATATCTTTTAGCTTGTAATGGAGGTAAATATTTATTTTAAAGATAAACAAAGGGTGTCATTGTATCAAGTTTCAAACTCATCTTGCAAGCCTACAGTGATAGATTTTGGATAGATTTGGATTCTTTCACATGAAAGTTTGCAATTTTCTTCTTAACTTTACCTAAACAAGTAAATTGTTTGTTAATCTGTATTCTACTTGCCCTTCAGGATCCACCCCTGACATTCGTTAACCCAGAGTGACAGCTGGGAAAGGGGCCACCCATGCCTGTTTTCCAGCAAGCATAAATAAATCATAGAATATGAGCTCATCTAGTTCTAAACCCCTACCATGGGTGGGGACTCCTTCCACTAAATCAGGTTAATCAAAGCCCCATTTCATCTGGTCTTGAACCCTGCCAGGAATGAGCCAGCCACAGCTTCTCTGACTCACATGACCTACTGCCTTCATAGTGAAGAATTTTTTCCTAGTATCTAATCTAAATCTCCTCTCTGTCAGTTTAAAGCCATCTCCCCTTCTGTCACTGCATCCCTTGCAAATAAACCCTGTCTGCAAATTTTCTGTAGGTCCCTTTTGGGCACAAGTCAGACTGCTGCTGCTGCTGCGGCTTGCCCTTGGAAGAATCTAGCTCCCCAGAAAGCTCCATCCACTGTCATAAACCCAACCTTATAAGCATATGAAACAGCACTCGTACTAGCCTACAGTAACCATCTACCCACAGCTCTTTAAGAACATTTCCCATTAAAAGATGACACAAATCCATTCATTGCGAGATTCTTCCTCCCCATAATGACCTGACTCCTAGTTCGTACCATTCAGCATCCAGGGCATGCACAACCATACAACTGCTAAAAGCCCTCTTTTCTCTCATCTTACATCAGAGCAGCTAGGAAAAGCCACTATTGAATTAGTTTATTATTTTTGTGCTGCTTTTATTTGATAAGCCCACATAATGCCATCATTTGAGCTAGAGACCTTTATAAGCTATATCCAGAAGTGGCAAAGTGACCCCCTTATAGAACACAAGAAGGCTTTCTTTTTTAATTATCAAAACTAAGTAAGAGATGCAGTAACAATGCTTCTTTCTAAATTCACCATTATTTCTTTCATAGGTTTCATTCTGTTAGATGAGGGCTCACAATCATAGATCATAGAATAGTTAGGGTTGGAAAGGACCTTCAGATCTCCTAGTTCCAGCCCACCTACCATGGGCAGGGACACCTCGCATTCAACCATGATGTTTCTCTCAAACTAAAAAATCTTTACCTCAGAGCACAGTTCTGATTAATAAGTTAATATATGTACAATTTGTTTTTGAGCTCATTTACTTTTTCTGCCTTTCAAATGCTAGCCTATATTAATCTTAGCACTCATGTCAACAAGGAAGAAAGCTGTCCCTGTTGTCCCTTGGCATTTAAGGCTGCATTTAATGCAGATATGATTTGTTTGGGAAGGAACAGCGTTTGCTGAAGACAACCACTGGAGATAGTGCCTTAATTTAACCTCAAGCCTGTAGTATTTCCCCTGGGACCTGGATGACTGATAACACGACAGAGGGCAAGGAAAGCACAAAATTATTGGGAAATGGAAGCAGCAAATCTTGAGTGCTGAATTTCTTCCTCTAAATCATTGTTTATAAGGATAGTCATGCATGTTTGACCCAATCTGAAGACAGTAAGAAGCATCTTAAAAGAGTAATTTTAAAATGCACTGAAAGTAGATGTTTTTGAAAGTCATTTTCAAGGCATACAAAATACAGTGGTCTTGAGCAAAATACACTTGTTCAGAGTATCCTATGTACAAGGTAGGTCAGCAGTTGCTAATTTAAATGACATAAGTCATTAACAGAGAGTTTCCCATAGGAGCATTAGAAAATAGTGTTAATAAGCATTATTAAAGTCTGCTTCTGTAAGTAAATAAATCTTTATTAACCGAGGCTGTATGTGATGTTTTCCTGCATTATAGCTCTAAATAAGCTGCATGAAAAGCGAGATAGAATTTTGGTTTAAATGAAAAAGTTTTCTTTGTTCTAAAGATGAAATAAAGCTATTCTATTAGGATTAAATGTAAATAACGCTTTTATTTGTTAATGATAAATTTAATCTCTTGAAGCCAAATTGAATTCAAGTTGATTTATGTTTTCTTTCTATAGGGATAAAAGAAGCATCCTGAGTAGACATAGATAGAAAAAACAGTTCCAGGTTCAGAAACCTTGCTTTCAGGACAGAAGAATTTATTAATTTAAAATAGAGCACTTAAATATCCTTCATCAGACAAAAAGGTGTAAGGGGAAATACCCTATGTGCTATGGAAAAAAAAAAAAAAGGCCGAATTTTGTTGTAACTCTAAGTGTAGACTCTCTTTTAGTCATGTCTTCAGAGCCACAAAACAAAAGAAATTTTTCTTTCTGATATCAACCACAAAACATCCAAATCCCTGAAAAATAAAGATTACCCCCCCAAATCAAAACCAAAAACCCAACCAAAAAACTCCCCCCCCCAAAAAAAAACGATGCAAATTGGAAGAACTCAGCTAAATTTAAGCCCACATTCCAGATTTCAAGGAGAAAATTTCCATCAGTCATTGAGCCAACAAAGTAGTCTCTTAACATAAAATCAATTATGTGCAGTTAAAAAAGAATTTGTGTTTCAGTGTTAGAGGTTGATGACATTTATTTCTTGATAATAAAAAGCAAAATACCAATCAGCATCCTCAGCTGGTACTTTAAAAAACTTGTATGTTTGCAGAACAAACACAGCATTTTGCTTAGGCTTTTAGGTCCGCAGAAGGGCAGGACAAAACGTAACCCCTTAAGACAACATCCTGTGTTTCATATTGAGCAACAGTTAATGAAATCCTAAGAGGGTTTGTTACATAAGCCAGTGGACTGAAGAAACCTTTAACATGTAGGAAATGGAAGTTAATTAAACTGTTACAGGTATCCTATCCATCATCCCACCAGATCTCTTTATGCTAAGCCTATTTACATTTTGCAATTGAAAAAATACAGTTGGCGTGGTTGATAAACCATGTTTACTGTCCTTATTGATTTGACATTTGTGTGTAACCTTTATGATTTAATTATCTAATAGCATTTCCCAAATCTTTCTCTACTACAGAAAGTATTTATTTTCTAAGTAATTAGACATATCTGACAATTAGCAGACAGTATGAGCGTTCCCTTCAACAAACTAATCAGTTTCTGAAAGCACTGGCTCACCACTGCACTGAATTTGGTGAAAAGCTAGTTTATTGAATCTCATTTCAACCTGCTCAGTACCTTACTGTAATCAAACCGCATTTCAGCTCTACTCATATTTCACCCAGAGAATAAATTGCCTTTTAAGGAGCTTCTTTTCCAATATAATAATTCTGAAACCTAGATGCAACATAAGAGAATTTAAACTTCAGATTAACAGCTGCCTGCATTTGGGGGGATTAGCAGAAGAAATGAGATTAAATATACATATATGGTCAAGGAAAAGAAGAAAGCTAGTTGCTGCAATATAAATTCACCTTCTATTTTGAATCTTTGATAAGACAGATAGTTATTTTTTTATATCCTGTTTGAGACACAGTTTCTGAGGATTTTCTTTTAAGACACTGTGTGTGTTAAATCACTTTATGGCACTCTTATCCATGATCTAGCACTCTAGCACATATTTCTGCCAAATGTCTTTGCATTGCAGCATTAAAAGTCAGTAGTCAACTTACAGAAAACATGCCTGTTCCTTTGGTTTGGAGATATTTCTTCAGGGAGAAATTTAGCAGTGAAAAATTAGCAGTAAAAAATTAGTAATGAAATTCCTTGCATGTTTCACATTTACGAAAGAATATGGTGGAATTCTGTCTTACCTGTGAAATTAGATGGGTGACTTGAGGTCAAACCTTGAAGTTTGTATATGTGAAAGCTAACATCTTGTCCTTTCCTGCACAAACAGACCACATCATTGTGAAAAGGGCCTAAGGTACTACATTCAGCTGACTGGAATTTTTGTGTGAAAGAGCTGTAGCATCATAGCCTCTTATAAGCCTTAACACAAGAAACAAAATATGTTGGAGGCAGGAGCCATATTTTGTTCTAAATTGAAGTAGAAACCCTGTGAGTTCATGATCATCACTAAAAACATTCAATTAATGTGGAGCTCTCTCGTAATTTAAATAGCTTGAACCCTTCCTAACATTATCCAACATCATTACAAAGAAAGAAGAGGCGCAAGTTGTGCTTCATTCAGGGGTGGAATCAAGGTGGCGGAACCTTGGCTCAAAGCTTTGGCTTGGACTTCAAATTTTACTCTGCACCTCCAGGCAGTGCAACCTAGGTCTTCCAGTGAGAAGAGGTACAGGGTTATACCACACAGAAATACAGTGCTATACCACATACAAACCTTGTGCTTCTTAAGCATCTCCAAAATGCAATATTAGGATTTAAGCAGTTGTCCTGGGTTCAGCAGTAGCAGTCATTTTTCTCCTTCTTAGTAGCTGGTGCAGTGGTTTTGACTTTCAGCCTGGGAGCAATGCTGATAGCACCAGTGTTTTCAGTTGCTGCTCAGTAATGTTTACTCTGATCGAGGACTTTCTTAGTCTCATGCCCTGCCGGAAAGAGGTGAAGCCAGGAGGAAGTACAGAGAGGACACCTGCCCCCAAACTAACCAAAGAGGTATTCCATACCACAGCACATCATGACAGTATAGAAACTGGGGAGAGTTACCTGAAAGGCACAGATCGCTGCTCAGGTTAGGCTGGGTATCGGTCAGTGGGTGGTGAGCGGTTGCATTTTCTTCCCTTGTTACTTCCCTTGTCATTATTATTGTTGGTGGTAGCAGCAGTGGTTTGCGTTATACCTTAGTTACTGGACTGTTCTTATCTCAGCCTGTGGGAGTTACATTCTTTTGATTCTCTTCTTCATCCCTCTGGGAGCAGGGGTGAAGAAGGTGGGGGTGGAGTGAGAGAGAGACTGAATGGCTATCTTATTTATGGCTGGGCTTTCAGGTGTCCTTTCTCTACTACCTCCTGGCTTCCCCACTTCCCTGGCAGAGCATGAGACTGAGGAAGTCCTTGGTCAGAGTAAACATTAGTTAGCAACAACTAAAAACATTGGTGTTATCAGCATTGTTCCCAGGCTGAAAGTCAAAACCACAGCACTGCACCAGCTACTGCTGAACCCAGGACATGAGATAATCAAGAGCTGACCAAGAATCTAGAGTTAAGATGTTAGAAATTATGTATTATTTTTTTATAGCAATGAGAAGGCACGACAGGTTTGTCTTGTAATTTCTTGCTGAAATAATATTGTCTATCAGTTATTTCTAAGCAGAATACATTTATCTCATCCAACAAAATTATGCTTTTCTTTCAACATAAGCTGTTACTATTTATCACCTTTTACATTGTCTTTAAACAAGTCCCTCACTCCTAAGGGAACTTTATATTGTATCAGGGCATAGAAGTCTGGACTCAATACCAAAGTCCATAGGCAGGCAAAATTCTCCTTGTCCATCAAAGAATTTCATAAATTTTAGTGACATTTTGACATGAGCCAAATAAGCCAAATGTGGCATGAGCCACAATCACAAAGAATGACACTTGGTGAGAATACATGAAATATTTATTGCCATGGTGCAACATAATTGTCTTGATAGCTCACCAATAACTGGTTTGGATGTCTTGCTCTAATTTAAGAGTTTCTAAATATACATCTATGCACAGTTTATATATGCATATGTATGCGTGTATATAAAAATAATTATTTCACAGAATATTGCTTTTGTTTTCTACATAGTGTACAGTACTCTTGGAGCAGGGGAAATGCTCTTAGACAAGTTAAAAAATAGAAGTTGCTTTTCTTTCAGCTAATTCTTACACAGAAAATCTAAATATCTCTGGTATAGTAGGGCAATTCCACAAGTTGAATATTTTGCAGCGGGTCAGATCATAGCGGCGTTGCTTGATGTTTATGCCATCTTATATACAGAAAGTCTTGATATAGAAACCTATTGTTTGTGTTAGCACTTAAGAACAAGCCTGTAATGCAGGTTTAATTTTTCCTCCATAATAATGATTTGAAGATTCCTTTTTTCCATATCCCATTATTTTGCTAGAGATGTCACTCAGAATTGATTTTTGATAAATTCAGCCTGGTGCCTCTGTGACTACTGCATAGGTACATTAATTCCAAATATTGTGCTGGTGGTGATAATTATTATTCCAACGGAGAATAGTTTCAATGTATTTAAATGTCAGTGTTTCTCAGTTTAATTCATCATGAATACATTCAGATGTTTGTATACATAAATTCAGTGTGTATCTCCAAGGACCTAAAAAGACCTATTCACATTTTAGCTGTGAGAAAGTGAGGACAGATATGCTTTACATTCCTAACTGTAAACATTAATTAGATGCTTGACACTCATTAATGATTAAAACTATCTGTAAAGTACTCCATCGCAATTCTTTTATTCACTATGCCACCCCAAATAATTATTTCATTGTTCTGTGGTATCTATCTCTGATGACAAAGTTAAAAAGGATGTGTTAAAATAAAATCCATTTATTTGTTTGGCTTGTTTCCATAGGAAAAAAAGTGAGTTTGCTGTGATACCTAGTTCAGTTTCTGAATACAAGAATGTCATGCCTTATTGTCTGTGTGTGTGCATTTGTTGAAAAGCTATTATGCAGTTGCCTGTACACTCAGTGAGTCATCTCAGGCTTAACCTTTGTGGCAGAACAGAATCTCAAAACCAAGAACTTGAACATTTTCTCAAAAATATTAATAAAATCCTGAGGGTAATCACAAAAATAAAAGAAAAAAAGAGGAGGAGAAAAGCCCTCCTTTTTTCAAACATGATTGAAGTGCATTTAACCTTGGCTTTCCTAGTGGTACTATTTGCAGTTGTTGCTTAAACAAAACACAGAGTAAAAGAACATTGGATTCTCAGGAGGCCTGATAAATGACTTCCAATGTCAGGCATATGCACAAAAGAAGTCACATACTCTGTGCCCTGTTGCAGAATCATTCTTTATGCTACCTGTGACACCGCCTCTGTTTGGTCCCCTTGAAGGGTTATGAAGATTGCCATGTAGAATGGGTCCAGTGTTGTACAAAACATGAGAATGAGGTTGCCACTTGTCAGTACACAGCTAGCAGTTCAGAGAATCCCTCTATTGATTTTCATGGTGTGACTCCACCCCAGCTGTTTTCTCAGCTTAATGCAGCATTTCCAGAATGTGTAATAGTAATTGACCAGAACAGAGTGTCAGGACTAATTAATGTACTCTCCTTATTGGTGCGAACAGTGATTTTCAAAGAATGTCCTAGCTGTTATTTATGGCATTTGATTAAGGTACAATCTTATCTGAATAATCAGTGTTGTGTAAAATAGAAGAGTCAAGCTACATGGCTGCAATAAGGCAAACGTAACATGCACAACCACATTTGCACAGAGCATTTAGATATTTTTGTAAGTAATGAAAATTTAGGAAATTAGTATGGGGTTTTCAGCTTTTACAGGGCATGTGAAATCATTCTGTGCCTTCTAAATGGATTTACTCTAACTGCCTAATTCATTATGCTAAAACCATGAAGCAATTTCCTATTCAAAGCCCAGCTCACAGACTCTCTGTTGTCAAGTATTTGAATTTCAGATTAGAAATGTGTTCATTTGGATAGCATAAAAGGAAGCTTTGTTGTCAGCTTTGCTTTATGTTCTGCCAGCAGCCAAATCCCTCTTCTTCAGCTGTCACCAGCAAAATACCAGACCTCCGCTCTGGTTTCGACTATCTTGAAACAAACACAAATGCCCTTGGCCTTTGTGGCCTAAACACTGATTTGGGGACTGCTATTCTCCCTTCTCCCTCAATATTTTTTTTTAGGGATTATTTCTGATGGATGATATCAGCAAATACTTAAGTTGCAGCGAGTTTCATTCATCTCCATAGAAGCAGAGGAGGGGGAGGGAAGAACATTTCCTCAGTAGGGGAGAAGAGCCAGGACATTTGGTTGTTTGAAGCTCTGTAGTTTGTTATGGAACAGCAAGCTGAAGTGGCTGCAGCCCTTTTACCCTCAGCATGTTTTCAGCTATCATCTACACTGAATTTTAATTATGCCACTGCTTCCTTCTTAGCAGATATTTCTTTACTAGCTTGGAAAAAATACAGACAGCTGACTAAAGTCAGGGGCTGTGTTTCATGCAGAGTAAAACAAAGTTATCCAATTCAGCCTGAAGGAAAAAAGCCCCTTTGCCTAGTAATATGGAAGTGAAGGAATTCCAGCCATATTTCTCACAGGAAAGAGCTTTTTAGAGCTCCTCCATTATTGTAAGGTATTTCTGCTAGGTTTGGTGCCTACAGTGTGGAAGGACAAGCCCAGCACATCCTTCTATTAATTAAAAACAGATATTCACACGAGGAATGTTGTAACCTAAACATGAACTTTAATGGTTAAAACATAGCTGGAAGCAAAAACAATTACTAGCAGCTATAGAAAACATCGAGATATTTGTAATCCCTTTGCTTTTGAATACAATAACCCCTATGTAGTCATAATAAGCTCTTCAATATAGGAAAAGGTAGTAGAAGATTTCTCTCCTGATACTGGCACTGTGCAAATAATTGATTTCTCAGCTGAACAGATGAAGTAAAAGAAGTGTGGGGGTTGGGGACGAAGGTTCAATCCAGGCTGAATTAATTTTTTTTTTTTTTTTTCCTTGCATTAATGAAAGAAAGCAGACTCAGGAAACATTTTGTCTAGCCTGGAATATTCTGCTGGACTCTGAACATATCATCCTAGGCAGCAAAATGGAAAAATAGGAGATACTCAACAAAGAGGCAGTGGCACAGGGGTCCTCTCCTCCCACCTGCTGCACAATCTGGTGTTCTGTGGGGATGTCTGCACTACAGGCACAGCAACAGGATAGAGGATGCTGCTACTGCCAGCTATGGCACACTTGGCTAAAGCACACAGTCTCCTGATGGCAAACACATATCTTTCCTTTCCACAATTACCCTTCTAAAACTCTTCCTTCCAAACTAGGCCATGGGAGTTCCAGTTCCCCATTGCTTCTCTATCAGGTGAAAGACACCTGAGTCAACACTTTATACCTTGCGTAAAGAATTACCCCAGCTGCTGGAGGTAAGTGTCCTAATCAGCAGGTTAGAGACATCCTAGGGAGTCAGTTTTTAGAGCTGTTTAATGACTCTTTAGTTTCTATGCAAAGTGACGCAGACCCCAAAGAAAGTGATGAAAGAGACCCAACTTG
>JAOEHY010019350.1:0-10645 GCA_025447955.1 Psilopsiagon aurifrons | reverse complement strand
GAAAGGAAAGGAAAGGAAAGGAAAGGAAAGGAAAGGAAAGGAAAGGAAAGGAAAGGAAAGGAAAGGAAAGGGAAAGGAAAGGGAAAGGAAAGGGAAAGGAAAGGGAAAGGAAAGGGAAAGGAAAAGAAAAGAAAAGGAAGCCAGCATGTAAATGCTTTCTGATAAAAAGTAACAGTTTTAGCCTAAGAGTGAACATAAAGCTTCATGCCTTGGTCACTTGAAAGATGAGCAGGCTCTCTTTTAAAAGTAAGGTAGCCTTTTCAACATTACACACAGGATATGTTTTTGTTCTCTACTGTTGCTCTGTTCCAATAAAATGGGACATAATTATTTCTTTGTGTGATCTACCTTCTGATGTCCTCTGCCATAAACTCCTTCCATATGGAGTCCCTGATCCTAATCTGTTTTCCCATTTTACAAGCCACACTAGCTAATCTGAGTGGTGCCTTGTCCATCTCAGCACAGTCTTCCTGAACAATCAAAACCAGATCAGCTACATGGTCTCAGGATAACAGGCACAGAGCTTGTCAAATAAGTCTCAACTCCCACATAAAAGGACAGTTTAATTACTCTACAGCAAATTGTGTCAAGATGCAGCAAAGTAGAGAATGTATTTGTGGGACTCATCTTACCAAAATCAAAGGCAAAATATTACAGTGCAACCTACACTGGGCTTAGAAACAAAATGGGGTACAATAACACAATTTGGCTGTTCCACCAGGTATTGGATATTGTATTTCATTAAGATGAGACAAATGAGAAGCTATTTCAACACCTGAAAAATCCAAGTCTTGACATTTGTCTCACCTGCTTACATGTCCATTGTGCTTGTCCAGAAAAAGTTCTTTCCATGTGCCTTACTGAAGGGAGAGGTGTGTCACAGTAGTTTTGGTGTTAAAAATAAGTAAGCCACATTAAAATAGTCTCAGATTACACAGTACGTAAAAATATGAGTAAATAAATGTTGGTGGGTCTTACTGTTCTCTTTCCTGGTAAATGGAGAACCTGTCCAGCTAGAGAACTCCTATTCAGAGAAAGCTGGTTAACACCACAGTAAAAGTTTAATGCCCAAGCTAAAGAACAGAGGGTAGAGTCATGGGAGGGGGCTTGAAAAATATTCCTGGAAGTTTACACATACAGCAATATATGCAAGCATATATTTAGGAAAGCCAAAATCTTTCTAGTGTAGCAAAGCATGAAATACGATCAAAGCAATTCTGGGGTTTTTAAAGCAAACTGGCAAAGTAGGATATTGTGCCACTGGAAGGCTTTTTATCCAAAATGTATAGGTTGCATAAACAGAAAATACTCAACATGCTGTATTTGTGAGGAAACTATTAACATGTCAAAGATGATATTTATTCAACTCTCAGTTGCCTCAAAGTAGCGACATAGGGATTTGTTGATTTCCTAATGAGATTTCCAACAGCCTTCTAAGAGAGACAGCCTTGGTTTCAGGCTAGAGTTCAGACATTTCCAAAACTCTACAGATTTGCAAGGTCCCTGGAGAAAAGTGAAGATTCCAACACAACCACAGCCGAGTTTCACTCTTACTTCCCCCCAAGAAACCCCAAGCCCAACAGGTAGTCTGTGCTAAGTCAGGTGTCCTCAGCTTTGTGCTCTGCTGTTTCTTGGGGATAGTGATGCATTCTGGGAAAAGCAAGGTAAAGCAAACCCTGAACTTACTGCCAGCAGAGCAACATAGGCTGGCTAAGAGATAGCCAAATTGCTCCTGGCTGAGTGTCACCAAAATCAAGGGGGAATTGGTCAGCTGTTTAGAAGAAATTGGATAAGGGAAAGCCTGCTGAGAAAAAAAAATAATTAGTCAATGGAAGCAGTTTGGATTTAGTAAGAGACATGAATACAGAAAAGAAGCGCAGAAGGAGGGTGGAGAACAACCTCTTTGGGTTACAAGGTAAAAGTAGGACTTCAAAAAGTTCAAATACATAGCCGAACCTTGGAAGCCTTACAACTACAGATTCAGACTTGGAAACTCTTTGATGTTTGCCCTATAGGATTTTCAGCCAGGTGAAGAAAGACCCTTTGGCTCAGCAAATGAGCAGCTCCCTTCCCCAGACTCTCACAAGAGCCTGCATTGAACATTGGCAGAAGAACAAAACCTCTTCGTTTTGGCAGGTGCTGTTGCCAGGCAACTGATCCACTCTATAGCACAGGCTCTGAACAGGCGGATCCTGATTAACACATTAGCTTCTTAATTAAAACATTAGTCTGGAAGATGGGCGCTGGCAGCTTTATGAACCTATCAGGGTCTTTCCCTGTGCCAATGTAAGATCCCACCAGCACGCTGGGACACATGGGCATTGCCCATGCCAGCCAGCTCTGTTGGAATGCTGAGTTCTGTCGCAGAGCCCTCCACCACGAGGGAGGGTATGCCTGTTAGAACTGGTGAACAAAAGACAAGGGAAGGAATAATAACTGTGATGAAGGAATGTGAATTATTCATGACAAATTAATGCAAGTCACAAGGGCCTAGCAGGGAGACATTTTTTGGTTTGTTCACAGGATGGCTAGCTGCTCAGCTGCACTTTCGTGGGATCTCATCCATGCTATTCACAAGACAATTTTGCATCATAAGAGGTCCCCAGATGGCATGTATTAATTTATAATACAGGCAAAAGGAAGGGAGTATTTTTGTGTATCACTTTACTAAAACACACAAACTACTCCCTTAAGGCACATATATACATACATTAAAACATTAGAAAGGGCACTAGAGCTAATAAGAGCTATGACATGCAACACAACCATTCGCACAACACTTCACAGTAAACCAAAGGCAACTTACAGTACTTCACACAACTCAAAAGACATGGAACCACACAGCTCAGATACAGACAGAGAAGAATCAAATTATTAGATGCTTGGCATGTACTCTTAAAAAAATTGATCACTAAAACATGCCCAAGTAACTTTTCAGATGAAAAAGATCTTATGTATGAAAGACTGTAAAAGTTAGTGCTCTTGTCAACACGTTCATTACATTAGTCAACAGGGATTAAACTATGTAAGCATGGAGTACTGCAAATGTATATGAACTCATCTGAGGCAAGAGTCTGGCTGAAAAATCATTCTATTTTTTGCTAAAGCATATTTTATACCCCCCTGTTCCTTCACATTAAATTAACTTCTGATTATGTTTAAACTAATGCAAATAAATATCTGTTAGTTTAGGTTCTCTTCCCCTCCCTTATTCTCCTGCCACACAAAATAGGAATAGAAAACAAATGTTTGCAAAGTTGAAGAGAGCAGAGCACTTGGAACTACAATTTGACACAGATTGTCTCAGGAAAAAAAAAAAAAATTAGCCCCTTTGAAGCCTAGCAATTGTTCGCTGTTCTTGATAGTGTTGTGCTTTAGAAAACACAACAATAAGCTACTGCAGTATGAAAATAACAAATAAATAAATTAAATAAATTTTTAAATTAAAAACAAGCAGAGACTAAACCATGAATGACAGCAAATGCTAAGCATTAGGATGTTTGGACTTTTATTCGTCCCAGTTGTGTGACCATCAGCAAATCATGGAGTACTCCCTGCTGCCTAATGTAATTCAGGTAGTTTGCAGCTAGGAAAAAGGCAGAATAGGGCAGGTTTGAAGCTAAAAGAAGATACTTGCTGTCACACCACTTTACAGAAAGGAAACAGCTACAACTTGGGCAAGAATTTTGATCTTTTGAGATGTACTTTTAGACCTTTTCTTTCTATTTTTTCATCTGAATCTTAAATGGCTTTTTTTTTTTTTTCCTCCTGAAATTTTATCACCCATTCTCTTCAGCTTAAAGTTGCCCAGGAAACACAGCAGAAGATCCTCTCAGACACATAAACTGAAATGTGAGAAAGTTACCCTTTCAATCCCATTTAGACTTGAAAGCACCTCATTTCCAAATACCATCATCTTTTTCTAAGGAGAAGGTATTTTATCCTTTTTTTTTTTTTTTTCCTGTGATATCATTATACCATGGCAAACAACAATCAATGCACCTATTGAATTCTAGTTTGGCACAGAGCAACCAAAAAGCACTGAAACATTTTCATGTCCTCCACTGGTGAATACTCTTCTATTTGCTCCCTACCAGTTGGATTTTTGTTAGAGCCTGAAATAGTTGGAAAAGAATAGCTCAGTTTTCTTTTATGAAGTCATATTCAAGTTTTATTACTTCTTCAGTCCATAGAGACCAGTTCCATAGTCTTGCATGTAACCTTCAGAGAGCTGCAAAAATGAATTCTGCCTATTTTTTACCATTTGCCTACATGGCACACTATTATATTTATTTGAGTTGAGTGCAAGGAGTACACAAGAATTATATCTTCTGAAATTAACTTTAGATCATGATTTGCTGCAGTATCAGAGTGAAATAAAAGGCTAATTGGTAGATGCAAAACAACATAGTAACATGATTTGTATGGTAGCATTTTACATATAGAAAGCACAGAAAAGAAAATGTGGGGAGAATTACAACTGAGATTATTTTTTATTTTAAATTTAATTACAGGCTTGCAAGGGAAAATACCTTCTAGTAAACATGCTTGTGCCATTTTTGATTGCCCAGGAAGGCTTTTGTCCAAGTGCTAAAAAAATAGATATGTTATAAAGGTCATAGCATACCACTACTGAAAGGCTGAAATGCAGATTTGCTATGGAAATGTTTTTAGTAGTTCTTACAGTGAAGCACATCTGTATTACCAGCCTCAAAATCTGATCCAGCAGTCAGAACCGGGCATATATGTCTTTGCATTTTGTTCCCAAACAATAAAGCAAATATGGTGATTTCAATATTGCTTTGAATTGAAATTTTGAATTCTGGTGTTTGCATTATATGATTGAGTTTCCACTCTCTTTTGGAGAAGCTGTGAAAATAAAGAGATCAGACACAGCTGAAAACAATCTTTATACCAGTACTGTCATTGCATATGGAACTTCAGCAATTTTGTTCATTTTGCCCTCATTCTTAACAGTAGCTTGTTTTTTAGCTGGAGACTCCAGGTCAGATAGAAATACACCAAAATATCTTTTTTTATTATTTTTAAACACAGACAAATACAGTTTTAACAATATTTAAAAATGAAATTTAAAATATTTGCCCAAGAAACACGATAGTGACTTTTTCCCTTGTGTTAAATTACTAAGCTTTCATAGATTAAAAAACAAACAAACCTTCCCACAAAAAACAACAAAACATTAAACACTACTGTGTAGCCTTACATCTTAATAGCTTTAAAATCACAGTTTAAAAATTCAATCCATAAGACTGTATTTACAGTTTAGTTCACAGAATAAAATTTTCCAGTAGTAGTTCATCACTAACAAGATATTTCTTTTGTTTTGAAGCTACGTTCAAGAAATAAGATTCAGCATATCACTATAAACCTTGCACTATCATGTAGGTACATGTGTATGTCTACATAGATATATATATATATGCACACATACCTAAACACCAAGAGTCCATAAAGGCTAATTCAGAGCAATCGAAATTTGCAAAACCTGCCTTTTCTCCCTTTCCATGTCTTACCTTGATTCACTAGCTGCATACTTCAGTTCATATTTATACCCAAATTAATATTCATTTCATGTAACAGCTAATTTTCACGCTCTAGGTGTAAGAGGCTTAGTTATACTCAGATGATGTAGACCTGAAATGTGATAAAGAAATGGGATGGATAGAAGAACATACTATTCTTTAACTTGAACTTTCTAGGCTTCAAAGTTGGGTGCTGAATTCCTTCCTCCCACTTAATGCTGCCTGACTTCACCAGTCCTGAACTTGTCCCAAAGAGTGAGAAAAGAGCACTCACTAAGGAACCCCAGACACATCACGCTTTTAGGTTTCCACTGATCATTGTACTCCATTTGGCTCTGAATGTACCCTTCTTTGAAAACTCAACTCTCCTTTGTCTGTATTTTGTGTGGGTCAAATTTTCATTTTTAGCTCCCTCCCAAGCTCTTTATTCCTAGCCCTATAATCTCTCTCTTCAATCAAAAAGTCTTCTTTGTTCCCTTGTGCTCTTATGACAACCATGGACATTTTTTCTGTCTGACGGATGCAAAATTTGTAACACTTAAGTACAGCCTTTATGATTTTTGTTCTTGGAATTTTCTTCATCTCTCTAGCAAGTTAATGTACTTAGGACAAAGCTGAGGCAATTTATACTCGCTTTTCTCCTGTCTGCCAAAAGTAAGCTCTTCTGCATCTCACATAGAAATGTCCTATATACATAATACAGTTTTTGAAAATTCTTCTCTGGCACATAAAACTGATCAGTTACAAGACACTGAGTAGAAAAAACATTAAAAAGAATCAGCAGCTTCTCTGAGTGCTGAAGTGCTTCTTGTACCCTGTCTCCACTTCAGTGAGAACACACACTGTTGAGTATAACAAGAACAATGAATGACTGGGATTTCATCTTATGTGCAAGGTCTGGAGCGTATTCTACTTATTTCTGTGTTTATGTCAATTATCCTTAGATCAAAGTTGTAGTTGACACTTCTTATACACATAATATCTCAGAGTATCTGAAACACCTGTTTCTTCCTAAATTCTTTTAACAAAATTCATGTTTGGTTGGTTAGTTTTTATTTTTCAAAAAAGCAGGAGGGGGGAATTCAATTAAGTAACATCATACATTTCTTCTACTCTGGGCTGTATGCACAATGCTGTAGATTAATGGTGCAATAGCAGTGAACTCCTATTTACTTTCTAAACACTAATTCTTTCTTATAATCTTGGTTTTGTTCATGTTCTCTTATCCTTTCTTTCTTCTCAGAAACACAGTGCTTTCCAATGTTTTCATCTTCTCTGAAAAAACTTTCAAAATCCTCTCTTATCAAGTCTGAAGCAAACCTGTTTGAAATAATGCTCAACCCAGCAGTGATTAGAAGAGTTTTCTTCAGTCTCTGATATTTGGACAGGAGCAACCATTAGGAGGTGCTTTGTGAAATATCTCTCTTCATCTCCCATGACCACTCCCAAACTGAAAAAGAGCACAAAATAAATACAGTGGGAATAGAGTAAAAGTAAACACCATTTAATATTATTTGTATTCAATAATATCAAAGGAAACCACTATGCAAAAATTGAGCAGGGTAGACCTGGACTAGCACTTTTAGGTGAGGAAAGGGATAAGAGAGTATGTTTTTCAAAAAGCTAGAAAGTCTTTGGATGGAAAATGAGCACATGAAATGGCAAATAGGCTCGGTCTCTGTGAGCCTAAAGTCAGAGGCTTTTTTACAGAGGGAGTATCTGTAAAAGCACATTCTTTCCCTAAAAATCCAATTGCAAGACAAACTTCAATCATTTAAGAGTTAAGTTAAGCCACTTGAAAGATAGGTAAAACACTCAAGAAGTCCTCTGGATCATTGGATCCTTTTTCTTTGTGTCCTAGGCCCAAGTCACTTCACACGGAGTAAATAGCTGTAACATGAATAATTGTAAAGGGACAAAGAGAAAAAGAGGACCTGCAGAGACTCATACTTTTTTGTATCAAAAGATGTATTAATGAATCATTATTACTTTACAAATGTGATTCAAACACAGATCAAATCAGGTTGCCAGCACTTGATCCACATTAGCACTGCCTTTCACTTACTCAGCCTTTCCAGTTTCTGCTCATTACAGACTGTTTTTAAAAAAACCTAAACAAACAGCTGGCTTATTCTTTCCTTTGATTTTGACTGTGACAAGCATAATTTGCACATTTACCAGGCCATCCATCCTGTACCTGTGCTTGTTACACCCTCGTAATCTAATCATCTGTTTCCTTTTTCTCTAAAGGTTTACAGACTAAAGCCCAATATCTCTTCATCTTTCTTGACATCAGTTTCCTGGCTGAAATTTTACTTTTCTGCTGTTTTTCTGAAAAACACAAGTAGAATACAGTTTTATCTCTTCCCACCTCCTTGTAGTGATTTCTTTTGCTCACCTCCTGACATGCAGCTCATTAGCCCGCAGTATATGTCAAATTTCTGCATCGGCTAGCTGACACAGAAGGAAATGTTCTGTTACTCTCAAAAAGCAGATACTCCTCATTCTCTGCCTTTTGTAAAATTGTAACCTTCTTCACAGTCATACAGGCACTGAAGGTCTTTCACATCCTCCTAAGGCTTAGGTGCACACTCAGTGACACTAACAATGACAGTTAAGCTGATATTAACATAATCAAAAATGGCTGGCATTTTCTGTATGTTGTGATATTTCTGAAACTGCAAACCCCATTCTTTTGTTTAAAGTTAGGCATATGCTGCAAATGAAAACATAAATGCTTGAGCATATTGCATCCTCACTGGCAAATTTGAACCCCAGATTTCAAGGGTAAGATACAGAAGAATGTGCACTACACACCAAATGGCCCAAGATCCACAAAGCTTGACCAATACGCATCTGCTAAGTAACCTATTAAAAAAAGATTCATAAACTGGAAGGGACTGTAGGAGTTAAATTTTCCAGCTCCATTGCTTTCTTTGCTGTACAAGTACACTCTGTATACTGGAAATGCTTATGCATCTTTGGCATTGAAAATTTTTTACTTTGCTTCCCACAGTTTGGTGATACGCATATTCACCAAAAGGTTCCTCTTTATGAGAAGTTTGGAACTTCTGGTATATTCCAGTTACTTAGACACTTCAGATACATGGGGTATGAAAGTTTTCATGTAAGCACACGTCTATAAAACAAAATTCTAGTTCTTTTAATTGATGGCAGAAAAAAAGACTGCAAAAATTTCCTGAGATTATTGAATAGCAGAAGTAAAATCCCAGAGAGCTGATAGTTTACAAGGCAATGTCTATAAAATATACCCATGAAAATTTTCAGTAGATTAGCACAGAGTGATCACAATATTATCATAGAATCATAGAATAGTTAGGGTTGGAAAGGACCTTAAGATCTTATATTTCCAACACCCCTGCCATGGGCAGGGACACCACACACTAAACCATGCCACCCAAGGCTATGTCCAACCTGGCCTTGAACACTGCCAGCGATGGAGCCTTCACAACTTCCCTGGGCAGCCCATTCCAGTGCCTCACCACCCTTACAGTAAAGAATTTCTTCCTCATATCCAGTCTAAACTTCCCCAGTTTAAGTTGGAACCCGTTACTCCTTGTCCTATCAGTACTGTCCCTAAAGAAGAGTCCCTCCCCAGCATCCCTATAGGCCCCCTGTTAACTACTTGTTGCTCTTAGCATTGTTTTAGTAGGCGTTCATGAATGTGCAACTTTTTACTACTTAGCATAATTATTGTTAACACTGCAGGTTATTGAAACAGAGCTAGCTATAAATGTAGAGGTCTACTAAATCTATGTTTTCTGTGGAGCACATGAACAAACTTACAGAAAATGTGGCCTGAAAATGTTTTGTGAACATTTAATAGAAAGTGCTTTTCACTTTGACAATTCACTTTGCTCCTTACTAGCAGGTATATGGCTTTCATTTCCAAAGCAGTCTAACCAGTTTTGCTGGAAGGTGTTTGATAACTGTATGCTTTGTCTAAACATTTTTTTAAGCTAAACACTAGTGTTTTGTAATTTTTTTTCTTTTCCTCACCAACAGTGAGTTCATCCACACACTCTTGATGATTAGAACTCTTACGTATGACTAATCTGCATGTAAAAAGAAAGCTATTACTCTACACACAGTCTGCATACAGGTCACAAGCACTATGTTTGTGTACTTGTAAAATAGATAATTTTGACAAGTGTTCACAGCTGCAAGAGGTTTTGCAGAGGACACAAAACCATAAGAATGTCAGAAATCACAGGACAACTCATGTATCTGGGGGAACAAAGCTCTCCTAGAAATGAAGAGATAGATACAAACAAAAGATTAAAAAGAAAAAAAAAAAAAAAAAAAGAAAACCAAAAAAACAAACAAACAAACAAAAAAAACACCACATTTTGAAAGTATCTAACAATGTTAAAAATGTCAGTGAAGTAGCAAAGTATTCTGGCTGGTGTTGTATTACTGAATAGTATCCCAATGCATCAACACTTACCAGAAACAGTCTAATAAAAAAAAACCATATAAAAATAAGAACCCATTTATCTCCATTTTAGTAGATATAGTTCACTTACTGTATAAAACCTAGAACTAATACACAACAGCGATTGTCAAAGCTGTATAAAAAATATTTTTATTTTTCAGATTCTATTCATTAATATTTTTCCATCTCATTCATCTCAAAGAAAATTGCTTAATAATGTTATTCAGAATTGTTGTTCCCTGGCAGCTGCAAAGTCTCTAAGGTCAGTAAAATGTCTTTCCGGTAATACAGTATAAAAGTAATACTTAAAATAATTTCAGTTAATTTTTGAAAATTATTTCAATTCATTCATAATTAATTTCAATTTATTAATTAATAATATCATGCAAAGCATGGAGCCCAGTTCTAAGTGACTTCTATTTCTGGCTATTCCACCTACTGAAAAAGCACCCTATTCCAATTCTAGCACATCATTCCTTGAAAGACTGAATGCCTAGTCATTACTCTCATCTGCATGCCTCTACCTATGTTTCATAAAGAAACATTTCATTTTTCCTAAGTACTGTGTAGAAGTCTGTACGTGCAAACACATAGCACACAATCCAGGGGAAAAAAAAAAAAAAAAAAAAAAAAAAAAAAAAACCAC
>JAOEHY010019348.1:23039-41095 GCA_025447955.1 Psilopsiagon aurifrons | reverse complement strand
GTTCCCCACCCACCCCAACGCCCCCAAAAGGTGGCACAATCAATAGACCAACTGAAGTGCACCTACACCGATGTATGCAGAGGGCAGCAAACAAGATAAACTGGAAACCATTGTGCAGCAGGAAAGCCATGACATGTTTGCTATCACAGAAACGTGATGAGATGACTTGCACAACTGGAGGGCTGCAATGGACGGCTACAAACTCTTCAGAATGGATAGACAAGGAAGGAGAGGTAGTGGAGCATCCCTGCATATTAGGAAGTAATTTGATTGTCTAGAGCTTGATGATGGTGACAATATGGTTGAGTACTTATGAGTAAGAATCAGGGGGAAAGCCAGCAAGGCTTGACTAACCTGATCTTCTGTGACAAAGTGGCTTGCTTAGTGGATGAGAGAAAGGTTGTGGATGCTGTCTAGCTAGACTTCAGTAAAGCTTTTATACTATTTCCCAAAGTATTCTCCTGGAGAAACTGGCTACTCACAGCTTGGACAGGCACATTCTTTGTTGGCCAAAAATCTGTCGGGATGGCCAAGCCCAAACTGTGGTGGTGAATGTAGTTAAATCCAATTGGCTACTGATCACAAGTGGTGTTCCCCAGGGCTCAGTACTGGGGCCAGTTCTGTTTAGTATCTTTATCAATGTTCTGGATGAGGGGATTGAGTGCGCCATCAGTAAGTTTGCAGACCACACCAAGATGGGTAGGAATGTTGATCTGCTGGAGGTTAGGAAGGCTCTGCAGAGGGATCTGCACAGGCTGAATCAATGGGCCAAGGCCAACTGCATGAGGTTTAACAAGGCAAAGTGCCAAGTCCTGCATTTGAGCCACAAGAACAGAAGAAAGAGTGGCTGGAATACTGCCTGACGGAAAAGGACCTGGGGATGTTGGTCAACAGCTGGCTGAACGTGAGCCAGCTTGTACCCAGGTTAAGAAGAAGGTCAAGAGCTTCCAGGACTGTATCACAAATAGTGTGGGCAGCAGAACTAGGGAAATGATCATCATTCTGTACTTGGCACTGATGAGGCTGCACTTTGAATACTGTATTCAGTTCTGGGCCCTTCACTACAAGACAGACATCAAGTTGCTGGAGTGGGTCCAGAAAAGGGCAATGAAGCTGGTGAATGGTCTGGAAAACAAGTCTTATGAGAAACAAATGAGAGAACTGGGGATATTTAGTCTGGAGAAGAGAAGGTTCAGGGGAGATTTTATTGCTTTTTACAATTACCTGAAAGGAGGTTGCAGCGAGGTAGGTGTTGGTCTCTTCTCCTACAAGCAATAGGAAGAGAGAAAATGGCCTCAGGCTGCACCAGGAGAGGTTTATGTTTAATATTAGGAAAAGTTTCTTCACTGAAAGGTTTGTGAAACATTAAAACAGGCTACCCAGGGCTGTGGTTGAGACACCATCCCTTGAGGTGTTTGAAAGATATGTAGATGTGGCACTTAGGGACATGGTTTAGTGGTGAACTTGGCAGTTCTAGGTTAATGATTGAACTCTATGATCTTCAAGGTCTTTTCCATCCTAAATGATTCTAAGATTCTATGATCCCTTAAGTAAAAAATGTAGGCAGGGATTGAAAATAGGTGTCTCCAAAATTACATTCCATACATATCCTAGCTAAACACAAAAGACCTTGTCAGAAACTTAATCAAAATTCTCATCCCCCTCCCGCTGGGGCAAAACTATTTCCTTAATCATTGATAATTTTGCTTAATTAGGAAGGGTAAGTCCACAGAAACTTTATTATTTTCATTGCAAAAATTCTGTTTCTTAAGAACTGCTTTATTGAAGTACTGTGTATTTGAGTTTCTCTGTATTTATTATTATTAAGCTGGTTGTATTTAAGTAATTATAGATTTACAGATGTGGGTTTGAAAGAATTATATAAATTTATTTTACTCAAAATATACTTTCTCATTAAAACAAAGCAGAAAGCTTGATAGGTCGTATTCTGAAGCAAGTTACAGTGCTCTGAGTTTAGAGCTATTTCACTAAATTCTCTATGGTCAGGTCAGCTACTGACATCAATGAGCAATATTTGGATATTTTGCTTAACTAAATTAGGAACGGCCTGAAAATTTAAATACTGTGCAGGTAGTGGTAGTTTCAATAAAAGAAAAATCATCTATTGTTTATTGAATGCAGACTTTTATGGTAGAACATGCTCTCCATAACTGCACAGAATTACTGAAAGGTATGAATTCCAAATTAATTCAAGTCCAGATAAAGTTAATGAAGAAAACCTTCTGCAACTGTAATGGAATCTAAAACAACAATGAAAAGGAAAACTATTGATGAATTATTTTTTCAGGCACATATTGGTTTCCTTTCTTTATGTCCCATAGAAGAAATGTATTTCAATATCTCATCCTTATATAAGAAAAATGTTAAAATATTCATATATCTTGCCCACTCTTAGAATTATGTCTTCTGAGAATGACTAGGAAAGCACTGTTATTAATAAAATTTTAAGTTCTCAATATTTTTGTTGTCAATAAGATCTGATAGATTCTTGCCAATTAACAAAACAGACACTGGAAAAAGTCAGAATAGTCTGAAACATTAAATTATTATTAAGGTGGACTTTGAAATTATGCAATTTCTGCTTTTGAATCCCCTCAGAATGTATAGGCAATGTATTTAACTTTACTAAGTGGTAGACAGCAACTAGGCAAATAATGGAAATCACAGAAACATGGTAGAATATAAGTGAATATATAAAAGGATAATTATTTCTTTTTTTCATGAATTATTTTAACAATTACAGCTCAGTTAATATTAAAAACTTTCAGCATTCATCCTGAGCAGGAAAGAATTCCCAGGAACTGTATAACTGTGCCTGCCAGCAACTTTTAGAAACACTGACATAAAGAAATGCCTTAACCAAAGAGCCATACTGTGCTTGGCTTTTTCATGCATAATCTCCCAGGTGTTCTGTACAGTGTGAGATTAGCTGTGATGCTTTCTTACTACTTCACACTAAAATATGGGGTAAAATAGATATTTTAATGAAATTGCTGGTCTTCATTCAAGAGCCAATGTTTTGTTGAAAAGTTCATTGGTAAACATGTATTATTAATTCAATTTACTCTTCTTCTAAGTCAAATGCACTTGTTCAACAAGTCAAAACAAGTGCTACACTGCAGCTGCTCCAATAACAATAATTAAATGCTGGAAGGCTTTCAGTTGTTGATACAGAATAAGTGGAAAAGCAACACCCTGCTTTTCTTATGTTGGTTTGATCCTGGCTAATACAAGACTAGGAGTAAGTAACCAGAATAAAGAGAATGAGTTTTGGAAGTGAAAAGAATTATTATAGTCTAAGTCTGAGCATTATCAAGATCTTAATAGGAAAGATAGTTGACAAAGTGACTCTTCAAAATCTGGTTTTGCTTCTGCTTTCAACAGCAGAATGCACTCTATCCTTTAACCTCCCAAATGCAAAACTTTCACTCCAGTTTTTCAGCTGTAGCATGAAGTGCAACAGAAGATGCACTGCATATATGTGGAGCTTTTTAGTTCTGTTAACATTGGTACAATGAATCTCAGTAATGTTCTTTCATAAATTTTAAAGTTGAAGGCCCCGTTGGTTACAGCTTCTGGGATTAACAGTAACAGGTCATATCTGAAGCTATTTTGTGTTGTCAGTAGTAACATGTGCCAAAAGAGGTAAACATTACAACCAGAGTGCCTCTGGCAGAAGGCAGTGAAGAAAGAAATCACATGCAGTTTGCTATTTTAGATGTAATAAATAAGAACCCTGTGATTTCTCAATTGGTTTAAGTCACAATGTATTGAAAAGGCACACCAATCACAAATATCTATGCTAAAAATACATGCCTACTAGATTTTGGTTGTGTTGATCTTCACCTCTCATAAAGCTTTACTTGAAAGGATCAAACAGACCAGAGGAAAGGTCACTCTGTTACGTAGTTCTGAGCTAATGCATAGACAAATTAGTCAGTCCTCACACCACCATACCTGACATTGTTAATTCAATGGTGTCTATTTTTCCTGTGCTTTGGCAGAGCCAGTATATTTTGGTAGCATCTGTCAATAGACTTCCATTTTGCCTCATATTTAATTTTGGTTTTCTCTAGTCACAGGTTGTCACAAAGAAAACAAACAATTATTCCCAGGTTTCTGACTGTGTGTGAAAGTCAGGATGTCAGATCAACACAACCTCAAGGTTAACAAATGACAAAAAAAAAAGATCTCTCTTGGGTTCAGCTGCAACTGAATAAGAACAAAAGTTATACCTCTGGGATCCAACGGTCAGAAAATAGGTGTAAGTTATAACTGTTTTGACACTGTAAAAGTATACAGATGGAACATAACTTCTAAGGAGGGTGAAAGGGCATACATCATCATAGGGCAACTGGCAGGGGAGTAAAAGCTAAACATTAAAGCCCACTCTGTCTTCTCACATCTCCTTAGCTCCTGCTCATGTTAACCCTCTGCTCACCTCCACCCAGAGGTGGCAGCTCACTCCACTATTTACTGTTCACACAAGTCATCTAATAAACTTCCATTTCACATTTTGGAATTTGTTGGAAAAGCTTCCATGGGAGCTGTCTACACGCCAAACTGGATAGGCACTATTTTCTGCTTACCCTGTGCTCACATATTTTATTATTACCCAGATCCATAAACACTGCCCAAACAATCCAGCTGGAACATCAGTGGGGAAGGAAACCATCAAGAACATCTCATTTAGAGAAGAGTATAAATTTAAACATATTTTTATATGCTATATTGTAAATAAGATACTAAACATATCAGCAAAAAAATAGCTGATCACAGCCTATGTGCTTAGATAGAATGCCAGCATGGCTCAAATGAGCTCAGAGTTCCTCAGATTTGTGTGCACAAATGTATAGTGGGGTAATTGCTGTACTTAGTCATCACCTTAAAAATGTAGAGATTGGAATTTCATCTTTAATAAATTACCAGACCTCATTTCGAAGGTGTGTACTGTGCCTGCTTGCTACTGACCAACACCAAGGCCCCACCTAGTACTGAAGCAGTCCTGTTGAGAAAGAGTTATGGGGCTAGAAATACAGCAGCTCCCAGGAGTTACACCTAGGGGCATATAGGAGGAAGATAAGGAGGAAAAGCAGCCAGGAGACTGGGCAGCAGTGGTGAGGAGTGGCATTAGCAGACAGCAGGTTTTAACAGTCAGCTTGGGAGCTAGCTGTGATTTTAACAGCTTTTTATGCTGACTCAATCTGCACCTTCTCCTCTGCAGCTCTGGTAATCTGATCATGATTTATTCTTGCAAAGAGATAATTTCACCCACATATAGCACCTCCAATGGAATAAGTCCCCTCAATAAGAAGGAAAATGCACCTGGACTTTTTCTTTTTTTTCTGAAAGAAACTTGAATCTTACCAAAGTTAATGAACATTTCAACCCTCTTTCAGGGCAGAAACTCACTGACTTTTAGTGAATTAAAAGATCTTTGCATTGGCCGTCCAGCATTGCACTACCTGCACTGCCAGAGGCAAAGAAAACCAATCGTCACAAAAAAATATTTGTACCATGAAACAGCTCAGATTAACTCCAAGTAACATGACAATTAGTGGTGATCCCTAACAAAGCTTTGGACAGACTGGGAAGAGAGACACAGGAGTCTCAAAAATGACATAAAAAGCAAGAAAATAATTTCCAAAGTAGAAAGAAAAAGCGACAATTTGAGCACACAGACCTGTTCATCCAACAGTTACCTGAGCAAGATCATAACTCCACTCAAAAAACAAGTATGAATGATTGATGTCAATGCATAAGACAAAAGTAAGATCCCCTTTCTCTGTAACCGCTATCACAGAGTTACAGAATAGCTGAGGGTGAAAGGGACCTCAAGAGGTCATCTGCTCCAATATCCTCCTCAGGCAAGGACACCTAGAGCTGCTTGCCCAGAACCATAGACATGCTTGTATCATTCCAGTATCTGAAGGGGGCTACAGGAATGCTGGGTATGGATTATTCATTAGGGACTGTAGTGATAGGACAAGGGGTAACAGGTTCAAGCTTAAACAGGGGAAGTTTAGATTGGATATAAGGAAGAAATTCTTTACTGTTAGGGTGATGAGGCACTAGAATGGGTTGCCCAGGGAAGCTGTGAAAGCTCCATCCTGGGAGGTGTTCAAGACCAGGTTGAACAGAGCCTTGGGTGATATGGTTTAGTGTGAGGTGTCCCTGCTCATGTCAGGGGGTTGGAACTAGATGATCTTAAGGTCCTTTCCAACCCTAACTATTCTATGATTCCTGCATTTTCACTGTTATTCCACCTGGGACTACATTTCTTATATGCTATGCCAAGTTACATACAAACTCTTTACCCAGCCTGATTTGTACAGGTGTCTATAGGTGTTACACACCTCTGGAACAGCAGAGATGATCTCCTATAGCTCATATTATGTGCTATAACACTGATTTAACTCTTAGTAGTTGAGCTGATGTACCTCAGACAAAATGTGTGTGTATCTTTCTGAGCAGAGGGTAAAAGAATGAGCAAGGCATGGGAAACTGACCACTAGCATAGTGCTTTTATTTCAAAAGCAATATTTTTTGTACAGCGCCATTAAGAATATTTGGCAAGCATTTTACATCATCTGATCTGTCTTTGCCTTCGTAGATGCATGTGTTAAACCTTTGTTTCTACTAGGGCTAGAAGTGATGACTGCTCTAATCTATGGTCATAGGCCTGGTTTTCTTTTTCAGGTAATTTAGAACCATCCATTGCTCATCTCCAAAATTGGAAGCATCACAGTCTTCTTTTAGGCACTTGCTTTCATTCCCATTTTGATGAGAGTATACTCCCTACCTGTGGACAAGCTGAAGCAGCATGGTTTAATGGAGTCCATTGTAAATCTCATTGACCCAAGGTGACATAATGTTAATAAATGAAGCTTAATTCCTATACAACAGTAGATGCTAAAGGAAACACTGGATGAACAGGTCATAATTTATTCAGGAGCTGTGCCCATGGAGCCAATTTTAAGCTCATGTGTGTACTTGTTTCATTGCTTAAAGTGCTGCGATGGTCTCCTTTTATGTTAGGCCTTTTCTGTACATGCACACACATACTAGTTAGCACATCCTTTGCATTTTTCCATTTCTAAGGAATAAGTAAAAATACGGGGAAAGAAAAACAGGACTGCTTGGAAACCAAAATGGTAGCAATATGTTGTTAATCTTAATGAAATTACTCCCTTCCTCCCTCCATTCTGACCCAGTGAATTGCAACATGAACTTGATCTGCTTAGTATTCACTTCATATCATAAACTGTCTCTGGATTTTCCATTACTCTATATTAGCATATATATATGAAATATGTATATACATTTCATAAGTTATTATTTCAAATATATTTACTTACATTAAAATAATACAAAAAAATCAGCTCCCTTAAATGTGATCGCATTCTTAAATACAGCTCCAGTAAATATGATTATTGATTCAATAGTTTAAGAAGTGATGAAAAAGATATTACTTTTTGAAGACACAGTTGACAGCTACAATATGACATTGATAAAGGAGCACACTAAGGAATCAAATAAAAGAAGCAACTTTATTATGAAATAATACCTAATTTTAAACTACTTTGATAAACAACACTACTTAGTGTCATCGTATATGCTCCTCTCAAAATTCTGAAAAATAAACCAGCCCTCTCTCAAAGTCATCATATTTAAATGTATGATTTCAGTTATACTTGCTACTGTTTAACATCAAAGAGAATTTAAACACTGTGATCTTCTGAATAGCTTACTATGATTTTCAGCAAGTTTTATGTTTAATCATATAAGCTTGTAAATTAAATCAACATTCAAAAAACTTTTAACTGTGTAAATGCAACTGTGTGTAGTTGAGCTGTAGGTTTAATCCTTCCTACCTGACGGACTTTGGACAGACTTTTAGCTTTCACAGCAGTACGGTCAGACCATGATGATGATCAAGGGCTGCAGTGCGCTAGCCCAGTCTCACAGCACAGCACTAAGTAACTCATCTTTTTTATCTAGAATATGACTCATGATGGGTGATAAAACCTTTACAGTAACGCCATAATTATGTGTAGTTTGCTATTACATGCACTTCATTCTTTTTGTGACTTCGTTCTCCAATAACTGTAATTATCAGTGTTTTAATAAAATAAAATTGAAGGTTTATTCTTTGGCCTTATAATCCTTAAGGTCTTGGAACTAGATGTTCACTTGGTATTAATCATTTTATAGCTTCTATTTCTTTTTGTCTTCATTCATTTGAGGAACTCAAGTTCACTATAATCTTATAAATCAAGTTTGTGGAAAGTGAGCTATGGAACAACAACAGCAGAGGAAGCACATACATATATGTATTAAATATATATCTTGTCTTTAGTGATAAAAGAAGAAATGTGGTTAACTCCATGTGTTTCAAAAGCCATCCGCTCTATGAGAAGCATTTTAAAATCAGAAGTGTCTGAAGTTGTTTTCTGAGTCTTTAGAGTGCCCATTTTCAAGAACTGCATCTGTGTCTGGATGTTGATTTGTTTTCATTTTTGTTTTTCTGCAACTACAGGGGATAATCGTCTCTTTAATGAAACCTTAGATTTGTCCATAAATCATAATGTACAGACAATCTCATAGCAAGTATTATAGAAGTCTCAAAAAGTTCATGGGGATTAGGAATTCTAGGAAAGCAGAAGGAACTCTGAAGTTTTGGAAAACCACAGAGACATTACTTGTGGCAACAGATGCTTGTCTCTTTTTATCAACATATGCGAACCTCAGCCTTTGCAGTACTGTTGATAGGCCTCTCACTCCTTCCTTGATCTCTTTGGAGAAAGCTCCAAGCTGAAAACCAGAGCAAAGCCCTTCTCAGAACAAAGAAAATTGTGTGATTTTATTCATAAATAGAAAAGGAATGGTTTCAGGATCCAGTTTTGCAATCAGCTGGATAAAGCACAACTCTTATTGACCTAACTATGAGATTACTCAGAACCTCATACTAGTGAATTCTGCTGTCGTTTTAGTCTTCAGCTCTTTGGAGCAGATCCATAAACTCTCTTCCTTATTTCAGAACATTACAACAGGATGTAATTAAGTACAATTAACAAGGAGGTCAAATGGTCATCTGATAAACACTGGCGCAAACAGGCAGCTTGAAAGGTCAGGGCTGCTAAAGCCACATAGCATTGGTGGGAAAGAATATTATGATATTATGATTTAAGGCAGAAAAAATCCCAATGACTAAAACTGAAGAGATTTACATGCTTTCTATATTACATATACAAAGCCATGCACACAGACTGGTAGTGCATGCACACATACCTCTGAAAGGCACAAATCTATATTCTGAGAACAAGAGCTGAACTAGCCACGCACCCTTTTTCCATTACACCAGATCATAAATCTCAGTTTTGGTGCTTTAATTCCAGTGTTTCTTTTTCTTTCTCATTATTTTGTAAGACTGTCTGGTTTAAGAACAATAAATGGACTTGTTGCTCTTATAGAAGAGCTTTATTAAGCCCTTTCTGAAATAATTCTTGAGATCACCATGAGGACATGCAAGGTGTTACAAGGCTGTTAGGAGTGAAGTATTTTAAAGTACGTATAGCCAGAGTAAAAAGACGCTTTATAAGAAGAAAGCTATTCCAGTACTCTGCAAGGTCGAAGAATGAGAGTGCACAGAAGTGAAAATTATCACAGAATTATTTGCCCATCCTCATTTTATGGACTGGAAAACAGAGTCATGCAGTTTTCATTCTATATCTGAGGTTATTCAGGGTTTTCCTATTTGGCTGCTCAGGCATTTCTCTCTGTGCCTTTCATGTTAGGCAAGGCTGGGGCCAGGACGGAGGCACTGCAAAATATTTTCACACATTTCGTATATGAGGCAACAAGGTAATCTGGTCAACAGTAGCAAATTAACCTTTGGAATCACTAGCATGTTATAACTTGTAGTTATCGACAGATACCCCAGCAGAGGTAATCTTGGGAACAACCTTCCCAAAGCTATGCCCCTACTGGATCTCAGCCATCATAAATCACCACAAAGAATACAACTGTCATCGGGTTATATGTTGGCCTTGCTCCCTTGGTTTTACCATCCACAGTACTGTTTTCCCACTCTTGATTTCTCAGCTACTGTTTTTGCAGACCATACCACTAGAATCCCATGGCTCAGGCATCAGGTGCCATCAGGTGCTATCTGCCCACTGCTCCAAAGTCAGACTCACAAATCATTTGGTGTCCCTGAGTTTCCCTCTTCTGCAGTCTGTGTTTGTCAAGAAAGAATTCAACATTAACCTCCAAAACTGTTGGAACAGGTCCAGAGGAGGGCCACAAGGATGATCAGGGGACTGGAGCACCTCCCGTATGAAGATAGGTTGAGAATATTGGGGCTGTTCAGCCTGGAGAAGACAAGGCTGCTTGAAGACCTCATAACAGCCCTCCAGTATCTGAAGGGGGCCTAAAGGGATGCTGGGGATGGACTATTTATTAGGGACTGCAGTGATAGGACAAGGGGTAACACGTTCAAACTTAAACAGGGGAAGTTTAGATTGGGTGTAAGGGGAAAGTTCTTTACTGTAAAGGTGGTGAGGCACTGGAATGGGTTGCCCAGGGAAGTTGTGAATGCTCTATCCTGGGAGGTGTTCAAGGCCAGGTTGGACAGAGCCTTGGGTGATATGGTTTAGTGTGAGGTGTCCCTGCCCATGGCAGGGGGGTTGGAACTAGATGATCTTAAGGTCCTTTCCAACCTTAACTATTCTATGATTCTATGATTCCATCTGTAGCGTAAAAGTCATATAGGGCTTTTAAAACTTATGAAAGTTTCTCTTTGAAATTATTTTGAGCACCTAATAGTTGGAAAACCCCACCTATATTTCTCCCTCACTTTAAAAAAGGGATGTTTTAAGTGGATATCCCTAGACAAATTAATTTATAATGATTAGTCTGTTTAAGGGATACAGCTTTTTCAGATAATATGAATATTTTCATTAATTTGACTACAGTCAAATACATGAGAATTCGAACAACAATAATTTAATTTAACAGACACAGTCTACAAAGGGATAGAACCACAGAATCATGGAGGTTTGAAAAACCCCTTAGGTTGTCCTAGGATCTGAATGGGCAATATTGCTAAATCAGATAAAGATAATGCTAGCAGAAATTTCAGCTATTCAAATTCCTACCTCCTCTGGACTTTCCTCCAAAAAGAGAATTAGATGAAATTTTGCTTCTGCAAAGCCACTGGTTGTCAGTTATGGATATATATAATGTACCGGCACTAGCTGACTTAGTTTCCTAGGCTCTGACTCATTATTAACTGTTGTTTCAGTTTGCCCTGAATTACAGTGGGGAAAAAAAAAGCAAAGCAATGTTCTGGCAAGGTATCATACATGCTGTTGAGTTGTATAATAGTGGTCGATGAAGCCAAGTTTTCAATCTGTTGCACTGGAGCACTTGCTCAAAAAAAGCTGTGGACTAATTTAGATTCACCTTTTGGAGCATCTCTCAGCAATAGCATGAAATTTCTGACTAGAAGGCTGAGCTGCAAACCCTCTCCTTTTCTGCTTGTTTTACATGAATTTTTGCATAGAAACAAATTTGGAATTCAGTACAAAACATAAACCATCTCCTGCTTTATGTACCCCACCCACAAACTTAAATAATGTAGTTGTCAGGGTTGACAAGTTCTGCCTGCTGTAGTATTTCTGTGTTTTATAGGAAATTTTAACCAGGGGTGTTATTTTAAGAGATGAGCAAATGGGGAAACCCCATGGCCTAGCCAATAAATATGAACTTTAGGTGCAATGGAGCACTCATAAATATGACTCAGAACAAGGGGATTCATTGTTTCTCTCGACCCTTTTAGCTGCTTCTCTGATCTCAACCTCTCTGTGTGCGTCATGGCAGCCCTCATCCTTTAACCTGCGGTTTTTAAAAGCTAGCTTCTATGTTATTTATGGCTGCAAATGTTAGTAGCCTGTCTGTGTGCTCCTTGCACACATATACTGAAGGGTGGGAGAGCTGCATTTTATTTTGCAAAGAGAAAAAGTTTTGCCCAGGGAGCCAAGTACCTGGGGAGGTTGAGGTAGCTCCTCTGCCATGAAAAATTAAGAAGAAAACTGATCCCTTCATCTGCAAAGCTTACTAGGAGAATAAACCTGTACCTGGATTCATTTTCTCTTTCCTTTACACATCATCTATCTTTATCATGTTCTTTGCCCTTTCTCTGCCTTCATACACCTTCTTTGCCTCCATGGCAAACTTCCCTCCACTTTTGTAACTCCACTGGCAAGGGAAATGCTCTCAGTGCTACAACATCGCACTCCATGTGAGTCACAGAGGAAAAGGACTAGCTCTCCCAGTAATACCAGCTCCTGCAAAGGCTGTTTCCCTGTTGGGAACCTCTCCCGTGCCCAGCAAGTCTGTGTCCACACCTGCACATTAGCCATTGCCTACTAAGAAGAAGAGGGCTGTCCTCCCTGTAAAGCTTGGCTTGTGCTTTGTCATATTTCTCTTATGCCTGCTCTCATTCCTTCTCTATTCATCTTGCTCTCTGTCACCTAGTCTCACCACTTCTTGGCCTTTAATCACTTCTGCAGCCAAATGCCACTGACATAAAACTTAAGTTCAGGGACCCTGCCTGGAAAGGGGCAAGAAGGAGAGGATGGAGAAAAGTATGGGAAATAATTATAAAACCTGGTAGCAGCCAGAGCTCTCCTGAAGCCCTGGGGAGCTTTTCTTTAGCTGGAGGCTGCAATTGGCACTTCATAAACTGTTCATTCTCAGCTACGTGAAAACACCAGACGATACCTAGAATGATCGGACTGTAATCAATCAATTTTCTGCAAAACTCTATTAGTTTGCAGGCCTATGAAAGCAAGCTGAAAGGAACTGCTGTCGCTAAAAAGAGAAGAAAAAGGAACTGCTTGCGTCAGAATTACCTCCATAGCTCAGGTAGTAAGTAGTCAAGCAGCCATGGTAAAATAATTTGCATAATTTAACAGAGAAAATAGGAACAGCAGCAGTAAGTGTGGGAGATGCCATATGTGATGAAGTTGTCCCCTGTTATTTAAGCAAACAAGCCAGGGTTTAGGAAGACAACAAAGCGTCTCTCCATTAATTCCAAAGCAGGCCAATTCCTCCCTTAATACCCTCCACACAGAGGCATCTCCACAAGCCTCCCTCTTTCTCTTTCATGGCTAGCCAGAGTCACTCCAAGATTGTGTTTTCCTGGGAAAATATGTACTGTACAATACATACAATCCCCACAACCCCACCCAAAGTCTGTGTTTAGTCTGGAAAGGAGCACTTTCTAAAGAAGAAGCGGAACTGGGTCAGCCGTTCTTCCCAATGGGAAAAATATTAATAATAATATATATTTATATATATCCATACACATATATAGCTTTTCACCATGCATGCCTGACCATCTGCTAAATCAGTTTCTCTTCAGTTATCTGCAATTTCTTTCAAATCTGTCGGCAAGGAAAGTCAGACAGTTTTATACCCCAGTTAATGGAGAGCTTGACATTTTTTTGGCTGGGTAGATACAATAATTTACGTGGATTCAAAGTGTTAACTTTGGCAAAAAAATTAATTGACAGTTATAAAAACATTATTTTGTTAGATGATATTTATGGATCACACACAAACCTATTTTGAGGTAGAGCTGTGTAGTTCATAAGGTTCATGTAACATAAGAGATTTCAAAGGACATATAAAATATTTCAATATAAAACAACAACTGTAGTGTAATTCCAAAAATGAATACGCAGAATATTTCTTTCTCAAAATCAAAAATAATTCCTAAAAACCTGCTCTGTCATCACACAAAAACTGTTTTAAACTGCCTAATGAATTGTAATGTTAGGGTGAAGATTTTTAGGGAATGTCATACCGTGAGCAAAGTTCTTTTGTTCTAGAAATAAATAAACCTATTTTGCAAAAGGCTGTCTTAATGTTAGAATTGATCATATAATTTTATTTTATAATTAATAGCTATTTCTGATGCATATTTAGGTCACAAAATCTTAGTTCAACTCACTGATTAGCTAATAACATTTTTTTGCGGGAAAAAAATTCTTAGGACTTCAAGATGCTAAGTGTGATCTACTTTGGGTGAAGATAAAATGAGACCCCTTGATATAATTTGCTTTAAATTTTAAGTAAAAGAGTGAAAACTGTCATCTTACTGACTTTGGGTTGCCATTCAAAAAAATTTCACAAACGTTTTCTCAGTTTTTCTCCGTATTGATCCACTTCCACAATTTAAAGACATGGTGTCTGTTTGTTATTTAACAAGGGTTTTTTTCTGTAATAGCATCCCCCTGTTCAAGGCAAGATAATAGCACTATTTCTGTCACCTCAGTTAAGGCTGTGTCAATATTTTCACTAGAAGCCTGCATTTTACGCACTAGAACTGAACCACAGCCAAGGAAATCCACGTAAGGTTAAAATTAAGACAGCAACATCTGAAATCCAGTGCAAAGAAAGTGTGCTCATTCCTAGGGTTAGAGAAGAGAAGTTAATGATCCTGAAGCTTTTCTGAGTGTATCATTCAAACCCAGCTGCCCTTCCACAGCTCCTGGCATTTTAAAGCTTAGCACTCCATATCTCTTGCTGATGATATGTTAACTGTGAGTGGAAGGTTGTAGAAGCTGAATTAGCTTAATTTAAGAAACTAGCTACTATATATGCTCAAGATCTGACTGCAGTTATGAATCCTTTCGTTTTCATGTGTAATGAAAATGTGTTTGTAGAAGTATTTGATGCGGGCTGAAATTCTCAAGGTTTCTCAAAGTAACTGTTTAAAAGTTGCCTGACATATTAACATTCTCTGATGAATACAATGGGCTGTAAATCTTGTAAATGTATGCATTTGCTTGGTTTTGAAGAAGAACATTATCTTCAAGACTGTGGGTCTTCAAACTTGGAGTAAAGAAGCTGGAGAAATATGAACAGTCGTCTGACTCAATCAGGCAACATTTCGTTTGATTTCAACATCTTTCAGCATCTGATTTAAGAACTGATCACAGCACATGTGGTTTTAAGGATTATTATAATTCAGATTGTGGAATCACATTGTTTATGAAGTAGAAAAAAAAGGAAAAAAGAAAAGACTTTCTGGGGTGTATCAGTTACTTTAAGAATCTCCACAGTATTTTTTCCTACTTTAAATAACCATGTGTATAGGTCAGGGTAACAAATTTTATGGTGATCTTCACATTTAAGTTTTTGAAATTTATTTTATATGCTGAGAAAGAAAACATAACATAAAACCACAAAATCAACAAATATTTATTGCTTATGCTACAAAGAGTTCATATCAATCCATAGAAAAATAGGGAGAAAGAGGACAGAGCTGTTTAGCAAATGCAGTTCTCTGTTTAGAGAAAAAATGACAGATGTGTTGTAAACTAATGAAAGTTAATATCATTTGAATTCCATGATAAGGAATGCTTAAGGACAGTGATCACTTTAATGCTGATGGAAAATTCAGTCCTTCAGATGTTTAAATGTAGTTTATAAAGAGTGGTGCTGTTTCTCCAAGCCTCAGTCATGTACGTATTCTTTTTTTTTCAATCTTCCTCTTTTGGTGAGAGGTGAAGAGTGGGAAAACTAACATTTATCTTAACAAAGTCCTTCCTTAACTAAATTTTGAGTGAGCAGAAAAGTGAGTAGGACTACATGAGTATTATTCGTCTGTTCTCTGAGGAACAGGGTATCCTATATATGTCATTTTGGGAGACTGGCCAAAAAGAAGATGCCAAAACTCAAAACAGCCAGGGCTTTGCAACAATATAATGAAATATAACAACAGGATAAAAAAATACCCAGTGAGGAAAACAAAGCCCTGAACTTGTAGGTGATATAATCAGATCTCTGAAAACCCCAGTGTATTTAGTGGAGGATTTATTCTTTAACTGCTGGACCAACCCCAGTTAACTCTTCTGTTACACTCATCAATATTTATGGACAGCTGCCAACACACACAGTCTTATACAAAATACAGGACAAGACATAAACTCTGTTGTGTCGTATCTTTCAAGAAAGAGAAAAGATAGAAATTCTGGTATAAATTCCAGTATAACGAGCAGGTGTTTACAATTTTAACTTCAGGAGAAATAAATGCTGTTTGTCTTGTTTTTCTCCCTGCTTGCTTGACAGACTTATAATTGCATTTCCCTTGATGATTATTTTTTAAATTTGCTATGGAAAGTGAAGCATTTGCAGCTCTGGCAGGGTGATTTTTATCAAAATAAGCATATACTTTCAATTTTTAATTCTGTAGTAGAAAATAATTTGTCCTTGTCTATATTTTACTTTATTTTTTTAATCCTATTCAGCCCTTTCAATCTTAGTAATTCCAACCTAACATCGCAGCTACATATTTCTTGTTTCAATATACACGTTTTAAATTATTATATCTGGCTATAACTATATACAAAAGTTTCAATTCAAAATATCATGATGATTAATAAAGCTTTATAATTGCACCTTATGTAATTAATGGTGTGCAAGTATGAACAAGGTGAGTACTATTTCCAGAGCAGATTAATTTGATGCAAGTTGACTAACGCTTCAAATCTAAACCCAGTTGAGTTATTACTGTGCTGCATCAGCATTTATTGATTTTAAGGTACAGTGTTAGCATTCACTTATCACTGCATATTTTTCCCCATTGTACATTAAAAGAGTTTGCCCTCATCTGTCACGATATTATACTGCATAAATCATGTAGAATGGTTACCTGCTTCCATGATTTATTTCATTTTTATGTTAATTATACTGAAACATAGGATTGTTTAATAAAAATGCTGAAGCTAATCTATATTGGTCATCAATATTTCTTAAGCACATTACATGGTGGAATGTGTGATAAACCACAATATCCAACATGTATGGAAGGGCATTTAAATTGACAAGGGCACTTAGGATTTAGACTCACACAGAGCTGAGACACATTTTAATTTTACAAAGGCTGAACAAAACCTGGTATTTACACAGTATTTTTTTTTATGTAAGTTAATGATGCCTATTAATCATAATCACTAGAAAAATAAAACATTTATCCTCTAGTTTTCACAGTTTAGAAATATAATATATGCTCAGAATTACTTTCTTAAGGCAACACGGGCTTCTCAACAAAATGAGACAAGTATTAGAAAATTCCAAGTCAAGGTAAGACACTCAGCAGAAACTTGCATTCTTCCAAGACAGGGCTTTTGTCTGGGGAAGTGTGGAAAGATCATGCTACAATATATCTGGCTCTGAACCTTCAAAGACTTCTACTTATACACTAGAAGAAGTCCTCTTGAAATCAAAGACATTTCATGAAATCAAAACCTAGATCCCATGTAAATAGTCCTCAGGGTCACTAATGAAATGGTCAGCAGCATATTTACTGAAGGTAATTCTCAGGACTCATGAGGAAAAACTTTGTAGGATCAGAGCCTTGACTAATGTTGAGGAGATCAGAGCATTTCTTATTTTCCTTTATTACCATTTCAAATTCAGCAGACTCTAAATATGCTGGGTAAATCGAGGCATACAATGATAATTTAAAAGTAAAATATGGATAATATGTAACATTTTCTTAAGGACTCAAAACCCAAAGATTTAATTTTTCTCTAGTCTGCTATTTCAGGAGCAAGAGTAACAGTATATTTAGAGTTGTGGACATATGCTTCTCTTACGGGAAAAGATCTCAGAATTGAACACCTCCTTATCTGCCAAATAATAAATGAGAAGTAATTACATCATTATGACAAATAAACTGTAGAAACACTAGGGTACCATTTTCCTAGAAATTCTAGTTGTTAAAGATTTTACTGTTTGGAAACTTTTTTAATCCTGCAGCAAAAGATTAAAGACCTAGTTGACATAAAAGGTACAAAATGTGTGATAATCTGAAAGTATTTCAGAACATGTGCCATTGTTTAAAAAGTTTCTACAGAGAGTATTATCCTGGAAAACGAGAGTTCATCAGACTTTGTACCAGCTTATTGAGAAACTCCAAGTTTTCAATTAAATCTCTTGCTTTTCAGGTCACACAAGAA
>JAOEHY010019348.1:0-22939 GCA_025447955.1 Psilopsiagon aurifrons | reverse complement strand
GGCGGGCGGCGAGGGGCGCGGGCCGGGCCGCGCAGCCCCGCTCCGCTCTGCTCCGCTCCGCCGGTAAGTCACCCCTGCTCCCGCTCGGCGGGGTGGGGGGGTCAGCGCAGGCGTGGACGGGCGCTCCGGCGGGGGGTCGGCGTGCCGGGGAGCCCCAGGGGCACGGAGCGCTGTCCCACTTCGTGGGCGGTCCCCCGTCCTGGAGTGGGAAGAGGGGGTTTTGGGTGCGGGAGAGGCAAGCTGCGTTCTTCGCCGCTGTATTTATCTGTCACCGGTGGGGAGCGCGGCGGCAGCGGCGAGGGGGATCGCTGCCCGTCGCAGGTCGCAGCACCTGGGAGCGGCGGGGGGAGAACGACTCGGGCCGGAGGGGAGGGGGCCGGTGACACCGCCGGTAACTGTCACCGCGGTGCCGGGGAGATAGAGGGACAGCCGGCGGTGTGCGTGTCTGCTGGCGTTCCCTTATTTATTTATGTTTGCAGCATAGGTGGCGTTTCTCCGTTAAGAGTTTATCCGTGGAAGTTTTATTTGACTTTCTAAGGCAGCAGCAACACAAATCTGTGAAGTTAAAAAGTCAGATGTGTTAATTGTTAACTAAATATAGAGCAGTTTGGAAGCTGCGTTAGGTGGGTTGATCGGGCAGTGTATGAGTATAAGGGAAAGGGAAAACTGTCGGCCGTGAGAAGCCATTTGCCGGTGGGAAGGGTCGCACCTCCTCTGCTGAGCGCCAGGAGCTCGATAGGTCCGTGGTCCCCAGAAACCCTGTTTGCACTCGCGTAATCCAGGCGGTGGAAGGAGAAGCGCAGGTTGAAAATGCTGCAAGGAGTACCGGCTCCAGCTCAGGAGGGCGAATGAGACTTCTTTTTCTACAGTATACAGTGTTCCTTTTATTATCTGAACTTAGCACAAAATTCATGCATTCGAACGGAGCCCTCTGTTAGTTATAGTAATATATTTAGCTTTTATTTACAAAACTTTGTCTGTCGTAAATACCTGTTTGCATAATTGGTAGACTGTGGATCTCTTTATAAGGTGGTTTGTTTTCCTTTTGCCGTTCAGTACTACTTGTGTGTTGGGACGATTTTCTGGGTTTTCTGATTTCTGTTTTTTCGGCTCCAATTTCCAAATAAACAGTGAGAAAAAAGGAAAAAAAACCCAACCAAACAACAAAAAAACAAAACCAGAGCAAAGGGCTTGATCTTTATAAGAAATTTATGTCGTAACAAGGTAATTTTCAGGGGACTTTATCATAAGCAGTGCAACTGCATTAGTTAGCAGTATTGCCTTACAGTGAGAGGCTTGAGTTCTCCCCGTTACTTTGGACTGTAAATGATGTAACTATTTAAATTTATAGCCTTTTTTAAAGCGAAGGAGCTGGACGAAGCCACTGGAAAGTATAGCACTTCATTTTCTCATAGAACAGTGGTTTAAAGCACAATGACAACAAAAGTTTTGTGAAACTGGATATGCCTACTTCCTCCCTCACAAGACTTTTTCTCTTCTTTTCTACTATCTGGCTCAAAACCAGCCTTCGTATTAGTCCCAGGACCTTTAAATTAGTCTCAGCCTTCCTTCAGTTCATTTGAATTGGTGACCTTTGGATGAGCTGGTGTGTTCCATTGTTACTTGCTGATGATGGAATAATCTAGTCCTGACATACCAGTTGTGAAACCAAGAGCACTGCTGCTTGATGATCCTGAGGAAATTTGAGCATCACATGAATCTGTGTTGGAAAAGGAAGATTTAGCTGTGGTTTGCATCGGCTTCTAACTGTGCAGACTCTGATGTTCAGAGCCGAGAAGGCTCAAACTGAAGTCTGTTAGAGTCGATGGAAAAATCTTCCATTGATTTTTAGTGGTTTTGGATCAAGTCTTGTATGAGCTAGTGTTGAGCACATCATGGCTACTCCAAATTGTTTAGTGCTTTTGAAATTCTTTGCATATCCAGCTCATTATGTAAAGTCAAGATAACTGTGCTGTCTCCTCCTGTGTGGGAATGTTCCTTTGCTGAGTAGAAAGAGGTAGTAGTGCTTTCATACACTTTTTTATATGCTACAGCATATGAATTATTAGTGATAACAGATACTGGTGTTCCATAAAGAAGCTTGCAGAATACACATACCTGTGGTAGGCATATAACCTCTCCTGGCTTCCCTGTTGTTGATGATGAGCAGAATTTTTCCTCTTGGCTATATATAGAACCCCAGCCAAGAAAGAAGTAAGGAGGAGAAGGGTTACTAAACTTAAATCATGGAAGTTTGTCAGAGTTTATTGTCTAGTGTAGCATGTCTTGAAATTTGATTCTGTTTGGAAGGGAATCAAGAGATGAAACCTCAAAAAACCCACCTGATTTGATGCAGGACATCCTCCAGCAAGAATCTCATTTGCTACCGGAAGGGTGAGACCAGGAATTTTGGCTCCTTGGAAAAGGAAATTCTGGAGCTTATTATCTCTCCTCCATCATATTCTGGTTTACTGATTTGAGGTTTGCTTATTACTGAAAGTTGAAGAAGGCAAAAGAGGCATGCATATGAAAGAAAGTCAGATAAATAGCCCAAGATGAGGGAAGGCAGGAGAAGGAAGGTAGCATATGAATGTGAGCCCTCATGTCTTTGATTTCCTTCTAGGACTTGGGAAGTTCAAATTCTTCCAGCCAAACTAATTTGCTCTTTAACAGGAGACGGCTGTTGTGGCAGAAGGCAGAGCTGTACTGCAGGATGCAGGGTGGCAATGCAGAGCTGTGTATTTTCTGTGTCTTGTCCTTCCTCATGCTGGATTTCCAAAGCACGTAAGAATGTGGCATCCAGAGGAAAGGAGGAGTTGCTGCTGGGGCACTGTCCACCTACTTGCAGGGGATGAGGTGGCACATTGATGCTGTGGGTTTCTAGCGAGTATGGTCAGGATCAGAATTTGTAAATTTCCCATCAGACAGGACTGATCAGAAAAGATTATCTTAATATTTCCACTGTTTGTCCCCTCCTTTCCAGATTTCAGAAATAGCTACATCTGCAGTCCTACATTCTCTCCTGCATGGCCCCATTCACATAAATAAATGCATGCACTTCAGTAGCTCTGCAGGTTTAGGACAGCAGGATTCTGCTAAGTCACGAAAGTGCTCTCCATCTATCTGCCTAACTGAAAGTAAGGCCTCTGAGATGGCTGAGGAAGTCTGTACTGGAAAAGGCAGTAGAGGTATGTTATTCTAGGAGTCTGCTTGGCTTAATTTATCCTGTCTTTGACGGAATAAAAAGTAGAGTAATTCACATGACCATTAGTGTGGCAGTACTGCTTCTGACGCCTTTTAAACTTGCCATTTTGCAATGGAGAAATACTCTGGCTTCTCATGGATGAGGTAGGATTTTGCATGTTTAACAGCTATAACTAACTGGGCAATGCATGTGTTATGAGAACTGTTGTTAGGAAAATCAAGGGCAGACTATGAATAAATATAATTTCTGTGTAATGATTAAAGAATTGTATCTCTTCAATTCTCTGTTATTTCATTGGTTGAATGTAGTCCAAGAGGACATTCTGAATAAAATAATTAAGTCTTACTAAGTTGTTTCTCTCATTTAATTCACAACACGTGAATGAGATTGTTTCCATTACTCATCACTATTTTACTTTAAACACGGTTATGGTAGAGGGACAATGCAAGGAAAAAAGTTGTTTGGAAAACTTGATTCTGTTGTTAGCTTAGTCAGTTTGTGGTCATGCTGCTGAAGTACGTGCAGCCTGCAACTGTATAGGATGAAATTATAAGCAAATATAATGTTGGAGGGTTTTTTTTAAAATGCAAGAATTAAACTGTATGTTAAATTCTGAATGGTTTTGGGCTTAAAAATTCTCATTTTACTCTGACCTGTTGTAGCTTGTTAGAAGTTAAGGTCTTTTGAAACTTAAAAAATTAGTCAAGGGATAAGGGAATAAATTACAGTTGAAAACAACTACTGTTTAACTCAAGTGTCTTAAATATACAGAGTCGTAATGATTTTTACTGATGAACTAAACCAGCAAATACTCTTCTGTTATAAATAGGTTATACATGTGAAAGCAATGTGATCATTCTAGCTTACAGAACTGTTCTTTGGTGAACCTAATCCAGTAAATTAGAGTTCTGCTTTCCATTGGAAGAAATAAAAGGACTGATTGTCAAGCTGCCTAACTGAGGTAGAAAATGGTCAAGAAGATTAGTGTCTCTTCAAGTGAATTGAAAGTCAAAATGCCTTTGCTGGACAAGTAAGGAGTGAAGTTGGTGCATGCAGAAGCAAATTGCTAATATGTATGCATTTGCGATCCGTACATGGAATAGATGAAGATCATTAATTTTGCTCTCCTGCTAAATATTTCTGCCTCTTCTAACAGTGATGTCTGAATGTCTTCTTGGTTCCTTCATGGGAGTGGAAGGAATGAACTGTAAGCCAGGTACAGCAGCAATGTTGCTTGACTGTAGGATGTGCTTTGGAACAGCTGTGGTGTGGGAAAATGAAGGAGCTCTTTGAAGAAAATTAGAAATGCTTGTCAACTGCATAAGTAGTTGGATCATTGGATAATTGCTCAGTAACTGAAATCTTAGTGACTCGCATATGGATGAACCATTTTTAAAATACTCACAAGAAAAATACACTTCTGTGGGTAAGAACAGCTGTTTCATCTCCATTGCAAGATGTCTTCCTTAAGACATGTGTCTGTTTGCTATCATTATCTGCATTTGTGCAACATTCTTGAATGCTGGGCCTTTTTTTTTCTTGTGCTTCGTGGATTTGCAGACCTTTGTGTCTTACTTCCACTGACTTAGCCTTGCACTTTGGCCTCCTTTAGTATACTGTTAACTCTGCACCTCCCACCCATGACTGTTACTTCCCTTAACTCAGCTATGCCGCTACTTGCCATGTGCTCCAGCCAAGCTGTACCAAGCAGGTATGCAGGGCTGCTGCTACTGCTTTTTGGTTTCCTATCTATAGAAGGAATAAGTACTAATAAGTTGAAGTTACTTCTTCTTTATCATTGATTTTTTCCTCTGGCTTTTAGCACAGTCTTATCATTCCTAGCCCATTTGCCTACATTGTTGCTACTCTTGACAGGTATGGTAGGTAGGATTGCCTTCATGTGACATCTTACCATCTGCTTTCTAGCTTTACATTAAAGTAATTTTATTTCCTTGGTTTATTGACTTATCCTGGGCTCCCGCATTTTTGTTTGGTTAGTTGGTTGGTTGGGATTTTTTTTAGTTGTCATTTTTCTTTATTTATGTTTAACATTTCTATCATCTTTTTTAAAAAATAGGGTGTGTTTGTGTGCAAGGTGCTTCGAAGTGAAAAGAATCATAGAATGGGTTGGAAGGATCGTTAGAGGTCAGCTAGTCCAACCCTGCTGCCATGGGCAGAAACATGTTTCACTAGATCAGGTAGTTCTGAGCTCCTTCCAACGTGATCTTAGGCTAAGCCTGTGTAAGGCTTTGAATAACTTTGTTCATGGCTTCAGGAAGTGGTTGAGCCTTCTTTTATAAGTTAGGTGTCTTACTTTCCGTATTATATTTATTCTCCTAAAAAAGATAAGGTGTAACACAGGGAAAGATTCTGTGCAGTTACATCCATATAAATCCAAGATATACATGCTGACACACATAGCATTAAAAGAGTATTAGCCTATAAAATATTTGTAGCAAATTTAATTTTTGAAACAAAATAATTGTTTCATTAATTATTAAAATATAGTTTTATTTCTACAAATAGAAAATTATGCCTGGCACACAGAGTACTTCCTGTGCAGCGTTGCACTGCATGTGTTTTATGTTATGCCAGTTTCACTGATGTGCCTTACTGAAGTGATGTGGTTTATTCAATTGTCCTATGTGACCAGAATAAAATAACTTAGTTGGGCCAGAAGTCTTGGATCAACTGTTCAACTGCATAAGTTCCTGGTTTCAAAGGTCAAGCACTAAGGAAAAGAGGTACCAAAATTAAGGGTGATTATGCAGCTTTAATTCAGGTATCTTTGAGTATATGCATGAAGCTAAGGTTTAGAATCCACAGATGGTACTGTGTCACTTTTTAAGTGTTCTTAGTATTATGTAGTAATAGTTGTGTTTGAAAACTATGCTTCCTCTTATCTTTGTTTGAAAATATGAAACTTAATGGAGAAGATCCTCCTGGAAACTATGATAAGGCACATGGGCAGTAGGGGTGTGATACGTGACAGCCAACATGCTTTCACTAAGGGCAAATTATGCCTGACAAATTTGGTGGTCTTCAAATTTGGTTGATGGCATTGGTGGATCAGAGTGACTGATCTCATGTACCTGGAGTTGTGCAAAAGCATTTGACGCTGTCCTGCAAAACATCCTTGTCTGTTAATTGGAGAGACATGGGTTTGATGGATGGACCTCTCAGTGTATAAGGAATTGGCTGGAAGATCCCCTCACAGTGGTCAATTGCTCAGTGTTGAAGTGGAGAGCAGTGGCACGTGGTGTTCCTCAGAGATCAGTATTAGGGCTGGCACTGTGTAACATTTCTGTGTCAACATGGGCTGTGGGATTGGTGTGCCCTCAGCAAGTTTGCCAATGACACCAAGCTGTGTGGTTCAGTTGATACACTGGAAGGAAGGAATGCCATCTAGAGGGGGATCTGGACAGACTTGAGAGGTGGCCAGTGCCAACCTCATGAAGTTCCACAAGGCCAAGTGCAAGGTCCTACAGCTGATTTGGGGCCATCCCAGGCACAGCTACAGGTTGGGTGGAAAATGGATTGAGAGCTGCCCTGTGTAGAAGGACTTGGGGGTGTTGGTTCTTGGAAGTTCAACAGGAGCTGGCTTCATTGTGCACTTGCAGCCCAGAAAGCCAACTGTGTGCTGGGCCGCATCAGAAGGAGTGTGTATGTGTGATTGATCTAAATGGTCTTTACGGTCCCTTTCAACTCAAACCAGTCTATGATTCTTGAACATCAGATCATGGGGAATGCAGTTGGTTATATTGAATATGGGAAACTTATGTACACATTATTGTACACATGTAACAGTAGTTTGTTGCTGTGTACTTGTGAATTTTGAGTTGAAGAGCACTTAGTTCGGCACCATGAAGGTATCTAACCTGATTCTGCAACTTAGCATTCAAATTTTTCTTCCCCTTACACCAAGGTCCCGTGCCTCAGATACTTCACACTCTTCTCTTTTACCAGAAATAGGACAGAGATACTAGAGATATTTTCTTTTCTTGAAGAGGCCTATGCATGGAGATGGCATACTCAACCTCATTTCCCTGTAGGATGTCCCATCAGTTGGTCTGGTTGCTCAGTCTGGTAGATATAGAAGGCATTTGCCACATTCCTCCTGTTGGCAGAGTGGGTTGCAGTGTCCTTGGTGTCATCTGCTGTTCTCTCTGATGGGGTCTTTGGAGTCTTCTTGCAACCAAAAGGGATGAATCAATGACAGGTGTCCTGCTTGCCATTGTATTGACCATACCCTATGCTGTTGTCTTCTCATCTTTCTGTGTTACTGAGGGTTGGGTTCCTTGGTGGTGCTGGTTTGTTTTTTTATGTCTCCAGTCCTACTGCCTTTTTGGCATCTCCCTCCCTTGCTCTCCCACTTGGCAGTTCTGCTGTGTCTGTATGTGACCACTGGCATGACAGATTGTCAAAAATGATGATAGCCTCTGAAATGTGTGAAACTGCCTTTTTCACCAAGTAGGTTTCTGCACAAGATGCTGTGCGATGGCAGCTGTCTTCATTTCCATTGAACTCTGGAAGAACCCAGAGACTGCTCTGATAGTCAGGCCTCCTGGGAAGCCCTTTTGCTTTCATCCTCTGCCCAGGGAAGATGAATCTCACCCACTGTTACTCTCCCAGTGGGATGCAGGGAATGTGCTTGCAGCCATTCTGGCCATGCCTTTCCACTTGGTGGATGGTGGGAGTGTTTTGCGAGGCAGAAGGATCTTCTGCTGTGGTCTCTTCAAGAGGCCTCTTATCAAAACACTCTTCAGTCTTGTGAAGTTAGGAATGCTTTCTCTGCTCAGAGATTAGGCATGGGTGGGAATGGTGTGGCCTTGGGGCAGGGAAGTGCTGGATTCCCTAATTCCTGAGTGAGGGAGGGCTCTGGTCATACCTTCTCTGTAGAGCTGTTCCCTGAGCTACCCCTTCTGGTATCCCCATCCCAGTTGCTGTGATACTGATGACTTGCTTTGGCGTAGGATACTTGCGAGGAGGGACAGCTAGACTGTGATGCTTCCCTTCCTCTGCTGCTTCCATCTCCTTCTGTCCTCTGCCCTACTTTCTCTTCAGGGCAGATTGCCTATTCCTTACCCAGACCTACAGGTGTTTGCCTTCAGCCCTCATTTTGCAGCACTGCTCTGAGTGCTGTCTGTGTTCATTGTTTGTGGTCAAACCTGCTTATGATCAAACCTGTCAGTTGTGGAGTGCTGCAGCATTTTCCCCTACCTGCCTAATCCTTCATTATCAAGCCTTTCTTTTACCATCTTTGTGAGAGATTGAGGGGGTTAGTGCCCAGCAGCCAGGCTTTGGGAGTACTCTTGATGGTGTCTGTTGGCGAGGGGTTTTCATAGCTCCAAACCAGAAGACATGGAGTGGACGGAGCCCTGCCCATTCATCCCCGGTCATGGTTCTGGCATGATGGCTGTAAGAAGAGGGACAGACAAGCTTTCCCCAGGCTGCCCTAGAACTAGGATTCGTGTGCCGGGCAGCTGCTCTATCCTGGCCTCTCCTCCTTGGTTTGCCTGTCTGCCGTCCCAGAGGCAGGCACTATGAGCTGGTGAGGGGCTGAACTTGTGTAGGCTCCCTGATCTCTCCTGGTAAAGAGAGCAGACCTGGCTGCACTTCTTCTGCATTCAGGACCCTACCTCTGGCCTTCAAGGCTCTGCACTGGCTTCTTTACAGTGCCTGGTTCCTGGTATGGAGCCATGTATATGGAGAAACCTATGTATATATATAGCGTGCTTCCTTCTGTATTTAGATCTCAAATCTTCTGGAATCCCTGATAGCTGGAAAATTCGAGCATCTGAATGAAACAAGATGGATTGTTTTCCAAGTACTGTAACAGTTTTTGTGGAGCGCAAATAAATTTAGGCAATCCCCTTTCCCCCATTCTCCCTTTCTCACTGGATTTTCACAGGGACAGCAGGATTAATTCCTGTCATAAGGGCCTTGCTTGCCAAATTTCAGGTTCTGTGCCAAGGAATAGGAGAACTCAAATAGTTGAGAGAAAAAAAGTCTGAAATTTTGCATATAGCAACCCCCCCCAAGCATTTCCTTTTGCTGCCTCTGCAAAAATAGCTAGACCATTTTGACTTGTTGGACACCAGCGCAGGTCACCCAGGGAGGTTGTGGCTTCTCTATCCTTGGAGATGTTAAAAGCTGAAGTGTACGTGGTCCTAAGCAGCCTGCTCCAGGTGACCCTGCTTGAGTGGGGGCACAACTAGGAAGTCTCCAGAAGCACCTTCCAGCCTCAGCCATTCTCTGACTGAAACTTCCTAAAGAAAGTCATCTTGAGATGGGCAGTCAGGTATGGGGAATTGCAGTTTACTTGGCTAGAGGTGAGTGAAGTGGAAAATAATCTAAGACAGATTCACTTAATGGAAAGTGTAGAGAAAAATAAGCAGGTCTGCCAGGAATGCCCTTAATAAATTCAGGGGAGTCAATAAAAATATTATGAATTCATGCCAAAATTAAAGAAAGCAAGTGACTACACAAACAATATAAGCTGCTCTGAAACTTTAATTAGTGCCCTTAAATGCATTTTTAGTGCACACACTGAAGTTGTGAGATTACTTAAAACTTAGAACCAGGATTCGTGCTCTCACATTTGCACGTAAGGGGCCAATGCTCAAGATCATTGCTGCTGATCCCATAGAAAGAGTTATATGGGCATAAAAATAGCCAGGGGTTGGCTGCTGTTTAGGAGTCATTTTCTGATCATGCTTTGCTCATGGGATTGTAAGCATAAAAGGCCAAATTTACATGAGCAAACTGCTTGATGAACCTTTGCCCTGCCCCCTCCCTTGACCTTTACTGCCTAGTTTGGCTCCATGAAGCTTTTCCAGAGATCTCATTTTTTGGGTTATGTGTCTCTCCAGCAAGAAACCCAAGTTCTGCAAGCGAGAAAGTGGTATAATTAAGCCACAAAACCTGAGAACTCAAGCGGACAGTCTTCCCTCTCCCATTACTAATGCACCTACTCACAAGGCAGCCCTGTGGGGACCAATGTGGACACTGGCTGGCAGCCAAGGCATGTACATCTCCTTATCTTTGCTCATAGCTCGAGTTCATCCACAAATGGCAGCTGAAAATTCATGCCCATAATACAAGTTCACATCAGTTTAACCCGTGTTTTGCAACAACACTGCGGGCTTCTTTTTTTTTTTTTTTATTTTTCTAAAAGTTTTCTATTTCTCAATATTTTTCACATATTTTATTTCCTCAGCTTATGAGGACTAGCAGGTAGGCTTGTCAGCAATTTACCTTGGAGATAGATGGCAAAGGAGAAGTGGCTTGCTGACAGGATATTGCTTGCTGTCCAGGCAAGCATAGCATGCAATAAGATGAAAAGCTTGGACTCCCTTTTGTGAAGTTCAACTCAAAGCCAAGTTATAACTTGAGCTCAGTCTCTTCAAAACATGTCTGTGTAGATATAGCTGTAGACTGTTTTGATGATTGTAAGTCTGCGCCTTAATTAATTGGTATTGCAGGAAAAATATCTAAAGGCAGAGATTTAACGTTCATAAATCCAGATGTACAAGATCAAATCTATAGTCTGATTTTTTCTTTTTAATGTTTTGTAGCTAAGGGTTTCCCGAAACATCATGCCTAATCTTGTCAATATTTCTTTAGGTCTTGCTCCTTTAAATAGCTTTGGATGAGTGGAACATCCTGCACTTTTGCTAAGGTCTCCTCAAGTCAGTGAAAGCCATTTGTGAGCATCGTCAGCGGAAAGAAGCAAATGTTTTGTGTGTGCTGCACAGTCATAAGCCAGGCTGTGTTTGGGAAATGAGAGTAGTATAGTATTACTGTGTTTGCTTTGGAAAGTAATCTAATCTAAAAGAGCTTGAAACAATTTGCAAATTAGGATTGTGAAAACCTCAATGTCATTTTTTTCTTCTTTAAGAGAACAAGTATTTAAACCCAGAAAAAGCAGTAGGCAGGAAGAATTTGGGAGATTCAACCTGGCAGATGTTGTGAGGCATGGAATAGAATAGAGCTAAGCTTTACCTGTGGCTGTGCGAAGGTTAAGAGCTGCAATCTCTGTTAGGAGATCCAAATTTCCCAACAGTTGGGTGATGGTGTAACAGGAAGAAGGGTGTGGGCAAAACTACAGAGTGACATATGAGTAATTCAAGACCTCACCTGTTTTCCCATCTGGGGAGCAGGGCTAAGTGAGGAAAGCAGATGGGCAGATTAGAAGTTACAGTTTAAATGCTTAGTTTTGCTGAGCTTGTCTGTATTAGGGGTAATCTTTGGGGATTCATGTTTGTTGTGTGCTTTTTGTGGTTTTGGATGGATGGTTTTTGAGTCAGAAAACATGTCTGGTGTTACTCCTTTTATATACTGTATCAGCATGGCAGATCTGAGCTGCTAGCTTATAGCCCGCAGATGCCAGCAGTCTTTGTGATACTTTACTGTTAATTTACCTGGATGTTTTTTCTTCAATAATGCTCCTATTAGTGAATGAGCTACCTTTTTAATAATATGTTCTGTTATCAAAGGGGTGGAATTACTATCTCATTCCCATGTGAAAAAGGCTTGGTGAATATCAAAGGCAGATTTTGACCTTAAGTGATGCTCAGAAGTGATTATGTCAAAAAGAAGAAGATACAATCCCAACAGTGTTTTTTTGAAGTTCAGTCAACATTATGTAAGTTTCATAAATACATATCTTCCCTTAATGTTTGAAATCAGGGGTCAGGACTCCAAAATCAAACTGAATATGACATTGCCTTCAGTGGTTATCACTACCAGGGAAGTGAGAAAGGCAAAAGTAAAGGTAGGTGATAAAAGCTCACCATTTTCCAAAGTTCAACAGTTTTGTGAGCAAAGTGATCTGCTTACAGTGTGTTTTTAAGGTGGAAGTAATTTTATCTACAGTACTACATTTGGAGTCAGTATACCCAGCCATCTGCAGTTGTATATATGGCAAGCCTAATATCTTGATTTATGCATTAAATTTCTACCATGCTCTTGTTTGTTTATCTAAAGACTTTTGCTGCATCACCTGTTTGGGGGTTTTGTTTGTGATGTAATGCACAGTCTTAGTGAATTTTGTTGTGTTTCTTGTTTACTTATATCTTTATGAAAAACTTGGTGAAGTTTGTGAAAACTTGGTATAAGAGTCCTTATACCTTTGTATGTCAGTTAGCCAGTGGTATTAATATTTAAAGTAATTAATGCTCTTCCCTTTTTAATCCAGGCTAATGTCTTCTAATCAAGTGATGTAATTCAACAAATATAACAAAACCTACTGCATTAAGATACTGTACTCTTCTGTTATCTCTGGATAACAGTATAGCACATGTATTTTGAGCATTTTGGGGATTAGTAGCTGAATTCTGGTAGTAAATGCATTCTATTTTTGAGTCAATAAATTTCTTTTTCTGTCAACACTTACCTTCAAGTTACATTTCTGCTGAATTACTTGGTGTTAATTAAGGATAATTTTATCTCTTTGGTTAACATAAGAAATTAGGACATTATTAGGGCGTTGGCCTTGATGTTTCGATAACAGGTTAGCTGCTTTGATCTGGCTGTGTTGACAGTAAAATTGTGTCTTCTGCCTGGATGTGTAGGAGAAATACATGTTTGGTTAGACCACTATCAAATTGGACAAAGTAACCAGAGTCAGTAAAGCAAAGACAGGCACAGTAATAATAAAAACAGAGGAAAAAAAAAATACAACACAGGGTCATGCAGAACGCTGTCTCTTTGCCAGTATAATTTATGGCTGTAAACAGAGGTCATGACATCACGCTACGGCTATCCAGCTCTTCTCAGTTCTGTAGCATTTTCCTACAGCTCACGTAAACGCAATCCTAGAACATTGCGTTCCCTTTTGTGTACCAAAGTTATTTATTATTTTTTCTGACCAGAAGAGGTTAAACAGCAGAGAGTTCAGGAGGAGTTGGAATAGAGTGAAAGGAAAATGACATTAGCAAAGCCTGAAAAATGTCGGTACGTGTTAGACATGGCTGAAAGTAGTTGAAAAAGGTAACTGAAAAAAGTGAAAGTGTGTTGTCTGGGTTGTTTTATTTCATTTTATCAGAGGGATCCATCAGAAGACTTTGGTCCCTGTGTGATGGTGTTATCACCTTGGAAGTGATCGATAGGAATCTTAAGTTGTATAAAGCACCAGCAGCTGTATAATATGGAATGATACAACTTTGATAGAATGAGGAATAGGCAGCTACTGAAGTCCCCTCTTGTATGATAATTTTGTATAGTTTCATGTGTTCAGATTTTGAACACTAAATAATGCCCTCTGATGTATTTTAACTCTGGTGTAACAACATTGAGAATATGGACCATTTACATGACAAGAAGGAAAAAAGGGAAAATACTTTGAAGAATTTCCTGGATTTAGTGTAATATTTTTTTCTTAATTAGACATTAATAATATAATATAATATAAATCAAAATACAGGAAAAATAGGATTCTATTGTGTTTGCCTAATGTAGGCGTATGTAATCTTGTAAGTACCATGTGGCATTTTAGATTTTACTTCATTTTCCCTTTAGGCTGGAGACTGTCAGTTAAAGTGCCCTGAAGGGGTCTTTATTCTAGTTGAAGTACTCTTGATTGCACCCGCCTTTTTTCGCTTTCCTTTATAGTAGTGTTTTAAATTTGACGGATTGTTGGTGGAGAAGTGCCATCTTTTCTGTTATGATCGTTGGTAGCTAAAGCTGCTCTGAGCCTTTTCAGTGATCTTAACAGTCATCAATCAGCCAAAAAATAAGGAGTGCCTCATAGAATTGCAGGTTATGTGTGACCCTGATTCAGAAGTGTAAGTGCCTGTAATTTAGGAGACTTATAGGACAGGCTGTGTGCTCTGTTCAGTGGTTGGCCATCTCACTACCTATCCAGTTCCTGTCTAAAACATGCTATTTAAAACATTGTCTCAACTTCTTAGAAACTTGTGATTTAAAATCACATAACTTCAAAAAAATGAACTGTGAATAACTATATAGACGTTACAGGTTGGACAAAGCAAGGGGGGTTGCATTCCAAGGCTAATGTGCTAGCAAAATTACACAGGGAAGAAAGTGGAAAAAGGACTCTAGTCTTCATGTCAGAACTACCAGGTATGGTATATGTTCCACTAGTTGTTTGGTACCCCAGCTGGGCAGCACTCCCCAGTCTGTGGTGGCCATACCCAACTTTGAACAGAGTACCATGGTAATACTTCCCAACTTCCCAACTTTTTTTGGAAATCTAACATGACTATTTCAGCCTCATGAATTTTTCAAATATATCCTCTGTTCCTTGATTTCAGATTGTAACATGTCAAGTAAAGAGTGTTAATCCTAAAATTTGTACAACATGCATTTCAAGTTTCAGTCTGGGTCTTTTTCAAATTCAGCAGTGTTCACAAAGAAAGCAGGTAGGTGCGTGTTTTTTCCTGCCTTCACAGAATTCCTTATTGTCCTTAAATCTGATTGTCTTTATTTATTTTCTTTAGCATCCAGGTTGTTCTGCTTTCATCCTTACAGATAAACACTTCAGAAGGTTTTGTGAAAAGGCACAGTTACAGTAGAGCGTGTTTATGGTTTTTAACTCCTGCTGTCACTCCAGGGCCACTTCAGTCAGCTGCTGAGATGTCACAAGGGTCATTAGTTTCCATTTAATTTTGATTCTGAAACTACTGATGAGCTTTATTGGTGGCTGTGAGACTGTGCAAAATGGCTGGGGCAAAGTGTTGTAAGCGAAGTCCTTACACATAAATGGTATTCGAATGGATGTGATATAAGCATATTTTTCATAATCTTCATTCTGCTGTCATATTCCCCAGAGGAACTTTTGGAGCCTAATGGTGAACTCAGAAACATATATGGTAGCAAGTTAGAAATGAGTATGGAAGTAGCAATAATAGAGGGGTGAGTACTTCACCACTGTCAGTGATTGATTGTCTGAAGGTGAATTCCTCAGCAGCAAATTCTCAGAGTGCTGGGAAGTGGTCTGATAACATGCGGTAAAAATGAGCAGTTTACCTGCCTGCTATAATTACAGTGTTAGATGATGTGCAGTCCTGCTTTCCTGCGTGATTGCGAATACATTGCCTTTCAGTGGTCTGCACTGTTTATAAGTGTAGTGTAGTAATGCATCGGGAATGACAGAACTACCATGGTATGTTTGTGTCGTGAAAGCAAACCCAAAATCCCTCTTCCATTTGTTCGTGCATGTATTTAAGACTGCGTTTACCTGTTTGTATGTCTGTAAATGGTGCTTTACAGTCATGTGAAAAGAGATACAGTCTTTCCAAAGCTCTTATAATCTAGTTTTATCTAATTGTGGTTATTTTCTATAGCCTTTCTAGTTTTTTACACATGCAAAATGCACATAAGTGATTCAGTTTTCAGTGCTGTTACCCATGTTAGAAATTATTCTTTAACTCTGTGTGTTTGCTTTTTTAAGGATATCATGACTCATTATTTACTCATGGGTAATCATCTTTCAGTAAACAGTGCATCTTGTGAGAGAAGGAGACCCTTCGGTTCAAAAGTTCCTGCCAGCTGTCACCTCCACAGCTAGTATCACCTCATAAGAGAGCGCTAGTTATGAAATACCAAAAATAATGTTTGTGTTTAGAGAAACAGGAAAGCTTGCAAATAAACCAGAGCTCAAGAACATGTCTGACTTCAGGGCTGCAGCAAACTATACCTGGCCATGTAATACTACAGATCTCTGTTTTGTGTCTGACACCTTACTGCTGTGTGTGGTTGGTATTTTATACCTTTTCAATCAAAGAAAGAAAAAAAAAAAAAGTGGTGTAAAATAAAGTTACTTAATCCTATCCTTTTTTTGTTATAAGGAGAAAGTATACTTTGCCTTTATTGCCAGTTACATTCCTAAAAATGATATCCTAGGTTTAGATTTTGAATCATTCCCTGGCTGACTAAGTGATGACTCTCTTGTTTTGTCTCCTATTTATAAAAGAAGTGAAAAGATTTAGCTCGTGAATTTTTCATATAGAATACAGCTGTGCTGTCTGGGGCCAGATGCTGGCCTCGGTTACAAGTCAGTGTCGCTGGTTAGCTGTCTGAGTCAATGGCAGTGTTGTGAATGTATTTCAGGGTAGTACTGAGACTTAAATGTTTTGTTTCTACTGTGCATATGGAGGTAAGAATTAAGCAGATGATAGATAAACCGATTATAAAAATAGATAGGAAATAGAGGTTCATTTTGCAGTCCAACATGCTGCTGCCAGTACTGAAGTACGAGTAAAACCATTACTCACTGCCCTGCGGGTGCTGCACCCTATAATGAATGAGTACCATGTTATATCCAGTAACATCATGAAAAACTCAAGTCGAAGCAGAAGTTCAGATCTTAATTAGTAAAACTGCCTTTACCCCGTCAGTGCTGCCAGGCAGAGAAATCTGATTATATTTTAAACTTTCTGAAATGGACTTTGCCTTTTCACTTCTTAGGATCTGCCTGTGAAACTGAGTGAGGAAAGGTGTAGTACAGGCTTTATGTGTCTTCATTGCCTGGTTTCAGGTTAGCAACATCCCTCCGAAGTTTTACTTTCAGGGTAGCACTTGCACCTGTGTTCTTTCAGCCTCCAAGATTTTCTGTACTTTCAGGTTAAAAACCAGGTTAACCTTTGACCAAAAATTTCAAAATCACCTGATGGAAAGCCCTTCCCTTTCTGCTCCCTGATTAAAAGCTCTCTTCTGCATTTAAGACTCAAAAGGCCTCTCTAGAAAAGACATGAGGCTTTGTTGATTCTAAATTGCAGGTTTTCTGGATAATTCTTCGTAGGAGGAGGCATCCCCATTAAGCGTTTGAAGCTCTTCCTTGCTTTTCTATCTAGAGAATAGGAAATGGGGCAAAAATAATTAGCGGGAAAAACGTTAGTAGCACTGCTGTGATGTGAGAACCCTACCCACAGCTGGGGTCTGCCAGGTAAATGCGAGATTGCTCTCAGCCCTACTAGCTTGAGAAATAAAAGAAGAAAGCAAACTCAAAAAAACCAAACCAGAAATACAGTGCCCTCCCACCCCAAGTTTATTGTGCTGTAGTGAGGAAGAAAGTCCCTTTGTGCTGGGACAGCTTAAGGCTTGTTTTTCCCCCGTGGCTTGTCCCATTCAGCATCTGTTTCCCCAAAAAGGGCAGAGCATCATCCATTGCTGGCTTTGCAGTCCACTCAACTTGTGGGCATAGGCAGTCTTCTCAGCCCCTCTACAAAATCTCAGTGAAAGGCAGAGAGCATTGCCTGGTATAGAGTAGATGGTATATTTTATATCTGAAATTCAAGTCACTGCTCCTTGCATGAGCATTGTGAGGTTTCTGAGGGGAGTTTGTTAGCAGTTTCATGGATTTCTGTCCTCCTCACATAATGCTTTTCCAAACTGCCTTCCAGTTCTATCTCTGGGGAGCTCACAGACATGCTCATACACTGTCTGCGGGAAGGTTTTGTGTCAGGTGAGTGCTGGGCATCAGTACTGCCTATGTAAACCACTCCGGGGTGCTCAGTGAGTTAGCACCATGGCTGCTGCCATTGTACATCCACCTCAGTGCTCCTTTCAGAAGGTTTCACGCAGAGGCAGCTTTCCATCAGATGCACGTGGTAGCATCAGTGGCATGGCTCAGCAAATGTGCAGTTCTTCTTCAAGAGAGGGAGATTTCCAGACTGCATCATGATCAGCAGGGCTGGTCAAGTGGTTTCTCTTGCACCTGAAGGTAGTGCAGCAAGCTCGGTGCTTACATTCTGTATGCTCATGCCTCAGCATGAGGTGATAGTCCGAGATCTCTGCTCATGATCTGGCTCTGAAAGCAGCAGAGTAAGGACATTTTTAGTACCCTTTCAGGAGGTGGTATGTTCCTGGAAGAGACATCTGTCTAATGCATGCAGCGTTGTTTACTGTGGGATACACAGTGTGGGAAGGCAGGCATGACACAAGCTATCTGGTACTATCAGGGTAATGCAAGATAGGTCTTTTAAAAGAAATCGTAAACATGTTTGGCGTATATACACAATAAAATGTCTCCTGTAGGACTCTTTCTTCCAGTGTTGCCTAATCAATTTGGTATGTTGTTTTTGAAGGGTTGATTTTTTTTAAGCCTTGCATCTCCTTCTGATACTCAGATGTCTGTCTGATGAGGTCTTTTGATGCTATGTGCTGTATTTATAGCCCTTATGAACTTCTCTTGCGAAATCACTAGATTTTAATCGCTCGCTTCCTTGTGTACTGAATCCTAAATATGCAGACTTGTTAGCACTTAAAGAGCTTTATTTGTCTATCAAAGTACATTAAAAACAAGCAAGTCTACTGGAGCTGCCTATCTTGAAAGGGTTAGGATTAAGATACCAGCAGAAGTGAGAGGAATAACAGTAGATACATGGACAGAAAGACTGGGAAGGAACTATTAATATAAGTATCTTGGAGTTATACGCTGATGGTTTACCAGAGCAAGTCTGTCATTATCTGTTTTGCCCTTTTTGTGGGCAGTTCCCAATCTGCTGTTGTATGCTATTTTGAAAATCTTTTCAAGGATAATTGCTGCTATGAAGGTAGATATTCCCACGTTCTGTGTGATGCCTGGGTTATTGATGGCTCTAACTGCCCATTTCCTTGCCTTTTCACCTTTTCCCTGAAATTTAGCAAAAGAGGTGTTAGGGAATGACACTGGTAAAATGGATTGACTGTCCTGGATTTTTTAAATCCCAGTTTTCTCTTTGTGGAATTTCTTGGATTATTCTTTATCTTTTAAGTTATTTTCCATGGAGAGTTAAACTTTCCAGAGGGGTTGTTAGGGAAGTAATGTGCACCATGATAACTAAAAAAATAACATTTCCCAGTGAAGCCTGTCTGAATTGATGTCTGTGTGGCTATAAACACAGTACAGAAGAAAGCAGGAGTTCTAGAAGGAATCTCAAAAATCTGCTAAGTCCCCCCGCTTTTGCTACTAAAATACCTTAAAAATGGAGAGAAAGCTGATAAGGCACTGTGTTGGAGATAGGCAATATGCTGTATAAAAGCAAAAGTTTAGCTTTCAACTTACATAATAGACATGGGAAAATGTCACTGCAGATTATGCTAGTTGCACTAAACGCTTGTCTATTAAAAGCAATTGAATTCTTTTCCTGCTGTGCTGGCATATAGAGCTGCTGTCTTTGGTGCTGTAGCATTAAACCAACACAATGTTGAGGCTTTTTATTTTCCCCAAAAGTCTGTGTCTGTCAGTTACTTTATAGAACTTGCTAGGAATTATGAATATAAATATTGTGCATAAAGGAAGCAGGATGCTGTCCCACTGGTCTCTGCTCTTCCGTGTCTTTTCACATGCATGCAATATTTTGTGTTGTGCAACAGAATCAATTGTATGTAAATTGAGGGCGAAGCAGAATCTTAGAGTTTTGAAGTGACAGTTCTTCAAGCAAGAGAAGCTGCTACTTATGGTAGTTTTGCTGGGTAAATTTGGGATTTTGACCCTTTTTGGCCCTTATATTCAGTGGTAGAAATATGTGTTTGGTTTAAACTTGTAGAGGCACAGTGCTTGAAAAGGGATGGTGTGACATACATACCACTATATCAATAAAAGTAGACAAGCTTATGTTACCACTATTTTGATTTTTCTTCTGAAACAGAGGCCACAGTTACTTAATTTATGAGAACTCTACAATACGATTCCCCCTCCCACCCCTCCATGTAAGAAAGAAGATTATTTTTATGTTTGTTTTTTTCCTTTAACTTTCCTTTTTCCTGTCAGTTAAAACTCTTTCCTGTGATGTTTTGTTTTAGGAAAAAAAACAGCCAAAGTGGGATTTTCATTTTCTCCAAATTAGGGTGCTACTCTGGTAGTAGTTAAGGAATTTCTTTTTTTTTGCTGTTTTGTGTTACTAGATACAGGATCTTTAATTTCCAAAAGTGATTCATGAATTTGGCATAAGGCCATTTTGGAGTGCATAACCTAAAACATTTGAAATACGGTATTCAGTTCTTACTGGAAACAAGGTTCCATTAAAAACATCTCAGTTTGTCAGTGAAATGGCCAGTCGTCCAAAATCACTGCTGTTATGTGCAAATGGAGCTTATGAGATTTCAGTCTGTGACTGAAAGCTTTTCCTTACCTGAAATAATTAGAATATTAAAACAGACAAACAAAAAAGTTGTGTCTATCTGTAATTAAATGATGTGATGTGATATTATAATTTCTTTTAAAATGTAATTTATTATAAAACAATTGATTATTGCCTGTGTTCTTGCAACAGGAAGGCAAGCAGGAATAATGGATGGCTAGACGTTGTGTTAGATTTTGCTAGTTTATATACTACAGTCAAGCAGATGGTGTAGTTACGTAGCTATATGCTCTTATGATCTTGGTTTCCTAAGCTGTAGACAATGCTAGATGTATAACAGGATCCTCTGTAATTTTCTCTTTACAATCTCTACAACACTGACTCATTTAGTGGCTCTTTCATAGAATCATAGCATGGTTTGGGTTGGAAAGGACATTAAAGATCATCCAGTTCCCACCCCTCTGCCACAGGCAAAGATACTTTCCACTAGACCAGGTCACTGAAAGCCCCGTCCAGCCTGGCCTTGAACACTGCCTCGAATGGGGCGTTCACAGCTCCTCTGTGCAGTCTGTGCCAATGCATCATCATTCTCACAGTAAAGAATTTCTTCCCAGTGTCTAATCTAGATTCACCCTTTGTCAGTTTAAGCCATTCCCCCTTGCCCTGTCACTACATGCCCTTATAAAAAGTCCCTCTCCAGCTCCTTTTAGTCCCTCTTTAGGTACTGGAAGCTGCTCTAATGTCTCCCTGGAGCCTTCTCTTCTCCAGGCTGAAGAAGCAAGCCCATCTCTCTCAGACAACCCAAGTGCAGGACCTTGGACTTGGCCTTGTTGAACTTCATGAGGTTGGCACTGGCCACCTCAAGCCTGTCCAGGTTCCTCTAGATGGCATTGCTTCCCTCCAGCTTGTCAACTGCGCTGCGCAGCTTGGTGGCATCAGCCGACTTGCTGAGGATGCATCAATCCCATTGTCCATGTGGCTGACAAAGAACAGTGCTGCTTTCGCTTTTTTTTTCTTTTAGTTGGTGATGGAGCTGCTACAAACAGGTCATTAGGGAACAGCAGACATCAGTTGGTCAATGTGTGATTCCTTGAGGCTGCAGTGGGAGATGGCAGCAGGGAAGAAGTTGGTGAGTTGCCTGACATAAAAGAACCAGCTAAATCTAACAGAATAAAATGTAAAACTGCAAGGCTTCTCAAAACAGCAGTACCAAAATCAAGGATACCACTGAAGGACAATTTGCTTATTGATAGGAAAAAGCAGAGTGCTGTGTTTGTACCTGCCAAGGAGACATTTTTCAGAACTTTTTTGCCAGTAAATACTTCTTAGGATAATCTGAATCAGTCACCAGAATACGTCTGTGAAGACGTAAGCATGAGCTTGTTGGTATGTTTCATTTCTGAACACTGGCTGTTTCTTTTTACTGCCAAAACAGTGGGGAAAATCACTCAAACACCATAAATAAAAAGTTCTGGTTTCAAATAAATGAGACTATCTTTTAAATAAAGAGATCTATCTATTTGAGACTATCAAATAAATGAGTCATCTTTTGTGTTTACAGCGTCACTTTTCAGCATAGCATAAAATGAGAAATTATGAAGTTACTTAAGAGTTCATCATTGGTGCATCCTGCAGGACAGCTTTACAGTTCATTATTGTTTTGAGTGAAGAAACAAGGTAAAAAAATTCAAGGAAGTTGAGAGTAGTTCCTTGAAACAGGCAAATGTTCATCAGAATAACCTGGTAACCTGTCAGTGTGTTTGTGGAAGACATGTTCATAGTTAATTGTTTTGATTCTTTATTGGTGAGGAAACCCCAGGATATTCTATCCAAGTTGTTAACGGTGCTGTCCAAAATGCCATCCAAGGTTTTGATTAAAGCAGAGTATGCCTTTTGCAGAATAAGATGTTATGGCTGGATGTGATTAACAATGAACTATTGGAACCATGGGAGAACAAAATAAAATAATGGTTCAGATAAGTTATAGAGTTTTTCCATTCCATAGTCCATATGACCAATCCCAAATCACAGACTGATCCGGAAAAAAATACCCAAATCAAACCAGTGTTGAAATATTATATGAAACAAAAATTCTTCTGTTTTTAAAATGAAAAATGCAGATTTACTGCATTGTCTTTGTCAGCCATGTGGACAGTGGGATTGTAATTTCAGTTACTTTGTCATATTTTACTCCTGGTGCATTTGGAGAAGAGAATTCCTTCCTTATAATGAAGCAAAACAAATTTGAAAACCTTTTCTGAACAAATCAGAGAAAAGAGAAAGTAGGGTATTTAGTGTCTAATATCGCCTGTGGACCCAGAGTCATGCGTCACAGTGATCAGGCTGGAAGACTGAACTTCTGCCTCTCCCCTGTATTCTCTACTGGTACCTTCTTTGCCCCCTCCTCTACCAGCAGGTTTTGAGCATCTCCTTTTGTCTCCAGCTCTGTGGTGCCAAAACATGGAGGGATAGTGATATTGCCCATTCCTCCCTCCTGTCAAATCAGGACCACTCAGCTCCCTTGTGCCATGGGTTTGCTGCACATGCCTCATACCACTTTCTTTCTGCCTGTGCATTGATGTTGCACTGCATTCCTGTGCCCTGCCTGGTTCAGGGATATGTGCCTGTCTTGGGTTCAGCAGTAGCAGTCATTTTTCTCCTTCTCGGTAGCTGGTGCAGTGCTGTGTTTTTGACTTGTGGCCTGGGA